>NDGM011247724.1:355-23976 GCA_002564305.1 Octomys mimax
CAATATTTAAATGGCAATAGAATACCCATCTCTGACAAAACTAAACAAAAAAGGGGATATAAAGGAAGGACCATTTTGTATCTCTATATACAAAATATTTAGGATAGATATACATCTATTTTCTCTTAATTCAATGAGAAGAAATATTTGTACTAATAGTGTTTGGACAGGATATCGTGTCTGCATCTTGTACTATGAATAACCACTACAAAGACAACAGTATGCAATATATTAATTATTGAAACTGTCCTAACCCTTCTCCACTGCTGATGGGAATGTAGACTGGTGCATCCACTATGAAAATCAGATGGAGACTCCTCAAAAAACTAGAACTGGAAAACCCATGAAATCCAGCTATCCCCCTTCTGGGAATTTTCCCAAAAAACTTAAAACATCATATCATAATGATATATGTGCACCCATGTTTATAGCAGCACAATTTGTGATAGTCAAATCTTGGAAACAACCAAAATGCCCCTCACCTGAGGAATGGATTACAAATATGTAGTGCTTTTATACAATGAGGTATTCCTTAGCTATAAAGAATATTAATCTGGAAGTCTTAATATATAAGTGGATGCAACTATAATCCGGCCCCACATGTGCAAATATTGTATTGTCTCCCTAGGTTAAGAACTCAAAAGAAATAAAAATTGAAAATTATAACACAGTTACATGAAAAGTAAGAATTTAAGGATTAAACAACAAAGAGAAAGTAGAAAAGTTAGAAAACATTGCAGTTACAAACCCATACATTTATATAAACAAGATTGTTAAGGCAATTGTCCTAAATATGTCCATAAGGTTTTTGAAAATAGCGGTTAATGGATAGAATTCTCAAGCTGGCCTGCTCTAAATGCTGATATCTGTGAAGTAAGCAACTACACTGAGAACAGCAATGTGTAACACTAAAACCATGCTTGCGATATCTCATATTTTGGTCTTTTAAATGTGTACTGCTTCTAACATCATATTCATTATTGCTATACTCTCTATAATGTAAATGTTTGTTTAAAAAATAAGGTAATAAAACAAAACAAGAGACAACAAAAGAGAAACTGTCCTATTAATTGGTTTTGAAACTTTCTCATTGCTATTTGTTTCTCAATAAAATTAGTTTAGAAAAAAGAAGCTAAATCCTCCAACTCTGCACACTTTGGGGGCTTTAATTTTTAATTAATTATAATTTAGATTCTACAAAATACGTAGCAAGGGCTGTGTTTTTAATAGCTATTTGTTCCTAAACTGTGACTTATCTTTTTAACTGTTGTGTCTTCTCTTTTAGCCCCAGTTAGCAGAAAACTCAGTATTTAAGAGAACAGCTATAAGCTATTGGTCTTGAAGTCTTCCACAAACCATAATCTTTAAGGGCAACATCTCATTTACAAAATGTTCTACTAGTTCGAAATTTAAATTGAAGTCATATGTGTGAAGCAAATTTGTTCAAATCTTGCTTTAACTCATTAGAGGTGACTTTTATATCAAATTTTTGTGACACTGCTTTCAAGTGTTTATTTTAAATATTTATTTGATTTTAAAAAACATTGATAAGGGCTGGGGAGATAGCGCAGCAGTAGTGTCTGCCTGGCAAGCACAAAGACCCAGGTTCAATCCCCAGTACCACATGCCATGCCACCGTGCTGGTCCCCAAAACTGGACCTGGTGGTGCCCGCCTGTAATCCCAATGCTGGGAAGGCTGAGACAGGAGGATCGCTACAAGTCTGAACTGCATAATGAGACCCTGTACTAAATAAATAAATAACTAAATAAATAAATAAATATCCTTACCATAATCTATCAACTATAAGAATAAAACTTCTATTGTCATATATATATAGTTCTCATATAATTTAATCATTGCTCTCGAGCCATATCGTCACTATTTCTTATTTAGCAGAGAGTTTTCTACACATTGTTACAGCCCTCATTTTGTCAGGTTTATAGACAATGGAGTATTTTACTGATAGAACACAATTTACTAATTTCTCAATGTTTGTAAATTTTGCTAATATTTTTATTCTAAACATTATGTTATGTATTATAGTAGTTTCCTAGCTGTCTCACAACAAAATATCATGAACTGAAATGGTTGAAAGAAACAGAAACTTATTATCTCAGAGTTCTGGAAGATGCTGGAACAGAGCATCTTTGCCTTTTTTAGCTATTGATAATGTAGGCCTTCCTTGGATTATAGCCGCATAATCCAGTCTCCAGTTTCTGTGACCCCCACCCATCTGTGTCTCACTTCTTTTTATAAGGATGCAAGCCTTATTGGGTTAAAGAATTGCTTTACCCCATTACAAAATCAAGTCACAGTCTAAGGTTGCAGGAAAGACATAAAATGTGTGGGGACACTACCCAGTTAACAGGTATCCCAAGTTGCTACTTATAAATTAATTAACATTTTCCGTTTTCATAAGACAGGAAAGTAAAGCGCTTCCAAGTTTTCCAAATACATGATATCCAAAAAATATGTATACATTTCATTTGTTAAATGTCCAATATTTGATTTCTATGAGAAAAAGTATTCTGCCTGTCATGGTATTTTTAAATTTCATTCTCCCACAGGCATAAAATGCAACTACTATCCACTTTTTATTTGAAGGAATACAAATGTTTTATGCTAATCATGTCTTCCAATCAATTTTTCTCCTTCTCAAAGACAACAAATTTACCTACTAATTTATATGTGTGCTAGCCCTCAGTCTACCCTGCACATGTATAACTAAACTTCCCTTCTGTCCTCTTCTTTCTGTGTGGCTTGAACTATTACCTGATTCTTTTTACCTTTCCCATTGTGGAAATGACAAGAATCTACTTCTCGCTACTTCCTTCATTTACATAGCTATTTCATTGTAATATTATGGACATAATTTCCTAGCTCTATTCTCCCTGCTTATATTCCCTGTATTTGTCCAAGTCGGTCTTGCATAGACCCTCTCTCTATTCTTGGCTTGCCTCATAACAGCCTTGCAGTTTCCTTAACCTCAGTTGCATATCTTCATGAAGTATTGATTTTCCAGGTTATCAAAAAACTAGGCATTACATGTCCAATTTTTTAAATTGTCTTAAAATTCCATATGCATAAAACTGGCAAGATGCTTCTCTGATATTATTCATTTATTTTATAAATATTTAATTAATATCTTGAACGTGCTATTTAATATATGGAAAGCAAAAACTATTGTCACAGTACTGATGGGTAAAGCAAACGTAAAATAAGTGATATATAACCATTCGTAGCAATAGATATTTCACTTGATTCTTAGCCAAAAGGCTAAGAAGCAATGGCACTAGATGCTAAGAAGAAAAAATATCATGACATTTTGAGAGAAAAAATATTGAGGTTGGACTGTTCTTACCTTAAGTTATAGACTTCCCAGAGAGACAACATGCTTGAATTGAGCAAAGAAGTATTTAAAACAGTATAGTAATATGATGTAATTTCTATATTTAAATACCATAACTTTAGATTTATGCGGAGCATGTGTTATAAGTTACTCAGACTCTTCAGCATAGCAATAATATTGGTTGGACAGACATGAAAAAAGCCTGAAATGATTCCATTCAATGATATCTTGCTCTTGGTCTAAACTAGAGGTTAGCAAACGATAGCCAGAAAACCAAATCTGGCCTCCAGCCTGCTCTTTTAAAAGAAAGGTTTATTGGAAAACAACCATATTCATGTGTCGTAATGTCTACAGCTGACTTAACTCTACAAAGGTAGAGTTGCATAGATGTTTTAGAGACAGTTCAGCCCATAAAGGCAAAAATATTTACTATCTGGAACTTAACTGAGAGTTCAGAAAAGATTTCCCAGAGGCCCCATCATCAACTTTCCTTTTACATATTCTTTATATGTCAAGTCCTACTGCCAGCTCTAGTTGCAAAGGAGAATGGGAAAGCAGCCAGACTTTCAACCAATGTTGAAGAGACCAGAATGGTCTTTTAAGTTACCCATGGAACATTACTTTTCATACGTATGTTAAGGTTAAGCAACATGGTGACTCTACTACCTTAAATCTTAATTTCTCTGCCTGCCAATATCTTGCCTGTATAAAAGAGGGATAATAATATTTGCTTCTTATGGTTGTGAAGAGTATTGAATAAGGATTAAATATGCTAATGACAAATTTAAAATTTCTGAAATTGAGTATGGTTGGTTCTTTCCTTCCTCTGAATGTCTTTTTCAGTTCATCATCATCATCTTGGTATATAACTTTAACTTGTTTTTACCCATGTTGTATGTGTGGGGTTTTCTGGAGAAAAGATAAATAATACATAGAGAAATCCTACAAGATGTGATGGCCTACAGCATGTAAGTAGGTAGTACTGCGCAGGAAACAGCTCTCAGTATTTGTGAAAGTCTAAAAACAATGAGAGCAAACAGCCTCTTTCTTTGGGTCAAAGGCAGTCCAAGGCTTCTCAGATCCTAAGCAATATTCACAACTAAAGTCGCAACTCCCAAAGTATTTAAAACCCATGCCAGCTCCAAAGACAGGGCACCTTCAGAATAAGAGGCCAAGATAAGGCTGCCAACTAGCAAGGCGCTGCCAAAATGAACCTTGGCACATTTGCTGGGGAACTTGGTTCCACAAGAACAAAACAGGAGTGCCTATTTTTGCTTTCCCTTCTCCATAAGGACAGCATACACTCAACTTCAAGTTATGCAGATAATTTCCCATTAATTTTAAGGGGTTATTGTTAATTTCCTATGGGTGGTACTGCTTAAGAAACAGAGGAAGAAACTGCCTACAAATAGGATTATGCAACATCTAGACATAAATTCCAGACCAACACGGAGAACTTTTTAGATCCTGATGGAAAAAAAAAATACACATATGTCCTTTATTGTTTATCTGATTAAGCTGGATCCAGTGCAGTAATGAAATAAATTGCTTTCTCATTGACAATTATGGTCACCAAAAAATCCACACAAGAAGCTGTTCTATTCAGCCTGTAACACAGGGTGTTTACCCCTTGTCCTACAATCCTATCTCTTTATAAGAAAACAAAAAAAAAAAATTCCCTCCACCTATTAAGACTTTAGTTGATACCATATCTCTTTTCCTTTTACTGTGAAAACCCCACTGACTCACCCATGAACTCCTGGCTTTAACCTGCATCATTCTCTTACAACTGCACCCTCAAAAGATGTTAATGCTATGCTCAACTTAAACGACTTCATGAAGCACTACATCCCAAGGATAACCTCCTCCTTTCGTGGGGGGTGTTCCTCTTTTCTGGGTTCAGAACAGTGTGTTTTCTCACTTTTCTTCCAGGTTCTTTGATAGGATCTCTCATTAAGGCTTGAGTTTGTGGTCTCACCTCACATAGGTTTATTTACTCACACGTATCCACTTAACTACTGTGTCACTTATGTGCTTGGCCCTGCCCTAAGGTCCTATCTTCAGCATTTCCTTTGATCTATATGAATTATGACATCCTCTAGGACTTCACCCAGCATCAAGATACTATTTATTAACTCTATTCATTCTCATTGTATCAGCCTTTTTTTTCAAGTCAGGTGCTCTTTGTGTATTTCAGCTGTCTTGGAACTTGTTAAATTACTCAGGCTGGGCTCGAACTCATGGTCCCTTACATCAGGCTCCTGAGTTCAGGAATTACAGGCATATATCACCAATGCTGCCCCATAGCTCCCTTTTTCAGCATTGTATCTCTCTCTCTCTCTCTCTCTCTCTCTCTCTCTATATATATATATATATATATATATATGCATATATATATTATATGAACATATATATTTTTCTTCTGGATTTTATAAAAATTACCTAAATAATTTTCCTAACTCTAATTTATACCATAGAAACTATCTTTCCCTTCTTGCATTTCTTCCTGTTCTTATCTCAGACTTAATATAAAATATTTATGCTTCAAAATAATTCTCCAAATTTAGAAAACTAGGAAGAAAAGGGAACTCACTGATAAGTCCACATACAAAGTCAAGCATTATACCTTCACTGGGTCTTTTTTTTTTTTTGTAGTCTCTTCACTTTAATTTCAGTTACCCAGCTCTGAAGTTACACAGTGCTTATCATGGTCCAAAGAGAAGGGAAAAACAATGCAACTAGGAGTAGTAAACAGAGATAGATAGATAGATAGATAGATAGATAGATAGATAGATAGATAGATAGCAGAGTAGAAAGGACTGCAGGACTGCAGTCCTAGAAATGCAGACCCTTAAGAAGCAGCGGTATGATGAATCCCTTCTTTGGAAAGGTATTTCTATCACTGTTATCACAGGATAAATTATAATTTATGCCACCTTCAAGTAATGGTTGAGGCAGCAGAATGCAGAGGCATCACAATGAGTCCCACTTAATACAGATAACTAGAGACAGACCGACACTTCCGCACACTGTTTCCTTTTTCTGACAGCCAGTTAAATACAGTTTTAATCCATAGCTTAACCATGAAGGGTCACACGCTGAAGTCAACACATACCATCTAGCATTTCAGTCTAAGCTTGTCCATGCACACAACTGAAATCAATTACAAGCCATGGCCTAACAGACACCAGGGTGAGGGACTTTTTACAGGCATGGAACTTCACCTTGCACCCTGAAGTCATCATACATGCAGGGCAAAGTCAGAGCTATTGTATTAGTGTCTATTCTTCATTTAACTTTTAAAACACTACTATCATTGAATATTGAAACAAAATCCATGGTCAGTAGTGGATATATGATGATTCTAGTCCTTCCCACCCTCACTACTGTACACCACGTGCCAGCAGTGAGCACTATTCGCTGGCCCCACTAAGAGGTCTGACATTGAGCACCACCTCTGGGGTGATGCTCTTCATCCTCACAGGCTTCTGCATTATAATGGCACCGTCTTTCCTGATTTGGATTAAAGTCCACCAGTTCTACCTGATCCATTTCATCGGTCTCTTCTACTTCCTTACTGTCAGGTAAGATTTTTTCCAGCAATGAGAGTTTATCAGAAGAAAGAAAGCCATTTTCAGGAAAGTTTACCTTAAATTCGATGATTAGATGATCCTTTCCATATGGTCTAAGACAAATTGCCATGCCTTCAGTTGGCCCACATTTGATGTCTCCATGCTTGACAACTTGACCTGGATAAGAGGTCATGATATTGTTTGGTTGTCAAAAGTGGATGTTGGCTTTTGGAAGCCACAGAGGGCTTCAACCAGCTATATATCCATACACATGAAAAGGTCTTATCTTCGTCGAGTAAAACCAGCATGATCCTTCTGATCTAACACAATGATAATATGTCCAGGCTTCAGCCCTGGTTCTTGGTCTCCTTCACCATACAATGTTATCTTCTGGCTGTCTTTCATGGCTTTGTCAATATGAACTTCTAGAATCTTCTTTTCTCTGTCTTTCTTCTATTGCGGGTCTTGCATTTGTCTTTAGGGCTGATGCATTCTCCATGGTCCTGGCACTCCATGCACACAGACTGAATTTGCTGAACCATTCCAGGTCCTATCTGATGAATTCTTATTTGTATTCCAGTACGTTGGCCATTGGTACAGCAGTTCGCAGCTCCTTTCTTACCACCTAGGCCTTTTCATTTGTCACAAATCACATTCTTTTGCAAAGCCAGTTTTCTTGTGGCACCATTATATAAATCTTCTAAGGTAACTGAGGGCTGATGCACCACATTTTTACCTCTGCTTTCTCTCTGCATCCTTCCTTCTCCTCCAAAAAAACATGTCAAAGATATGGGCGAGCCAAAACCACCACCTGCTCTACCCTCCTTAATTGCCTGTTCTCCTTCTTTGTCATATAATTCCCCTTTCTTGGCATCAGAGAGAACTTCATAAGCTTGAGAAATCTGTTTAAACTCTTTGTGTTCATTTGGATTCTTATCAGGATGGTACTTCAAAGCCAGTTTCCTATAAGCCTTTTTTTGTTCTTCTTGGGTAGCATTGGGTTTGACCCACAAAACATCGTAATAAGTTGTTTCTTTCACTACAGGCAGTGAGCGGGCTGGGCTGCAGTGGGGTAGGCAGGAAGGAGAGCATAGCCATGCGCAGGTTGAGCAGCCACCACTCTTCCACCTCTCAGTGTGTTCTGGAAAGTTCCCACCTTCACTGAGTCTTATGTAAAAGTTTTTCCAGCCATAGGTTTTCAAAAAGGGAAGAAATGTTTTCAACTTTTTAAAGCCAACAAATAAGAAACCTTGCATAGATATGCAACAAAAAGAAACATTAGCTCCATTTCCTTTATGGAAATTGAGTAAAAATACTAAGTATTGAACAAATGTAAGAGAAAAATAAAGGTAGGAACGAAGAATATAACTATGAGTCAGTACTAAGAATTTGACTTAAAGAGTACACGAATAGAAAAAGAAAAAATCCAATTATAGTTTCAAGCCAGACAAAGTAAGGTCTTTTATAAAATTCAAATTATATTTCTATCTTAAAAGAACTATGAGTAAAATAAGACTGGTTGATTGTTTGTTGATATGATTCATCTCAGCATCATACTCCACAGTGAAAAATCAGAAAAGTTTCTCTTGATATCAGAACAAGAAAAGGAATTCTAGAGTCCCAATGTTCACAAAATACCGAACAATGTAATTAGACAAAGAAAATATAAGGTACCAGTATAAGAAAAAAGGGACATTTGCTGTCATTAACAGATGATATGTCACTATGCATGAAAAATTAAAGATCCACATATGAGTTGAAATTTTAGCAAGTTAAAATTTTTTTCAGTATTTTTGCATATTTATATAATGGGTGTATAGTTTTCTTTGCAGAGGCATCTTATGGAGTAGTGCTGGTAGTTTTGAGATTGAATTTTGGAAATTATTTCCCTTTTTCTTTAAAAGCACTCTGAAAGACTGGATTTATCTGGATGGTTGGAAAATTCACATATTAAACTAAGAACCAAAAACCTATGACTAAAAAGATCCCTTGAAGAACTCAGTAGTTATGGTATAATTATACAAAAATCAATAGCTTTTATCACATAAACATTGGCTATGTAAGTCCAGGAGATGGCTCACTAGAATAAACACTTCCCTGGCAAGTGAAAGGGCCTGAGTTCAATCCCCGGTTCTGCCAAAAATAAATTAATTAATTAATTAAACATTGACTATGTAAAAAATATAATGGATTGCTATCTACCATAGCAAAAGCCTATGAATAAATTTCAAAAGGACTATGTAAAACATATACACACCTGAAAGAAGAAAATAAAACATTATGCTCCTGGTAATGGCCATATTATTAATTAATAAGGAAGGAGAGCCAGCGAGATAGCTCACCGGACGATGCACCTGCTTTAGCAAGCACAGAGACCAGGGTTCGATCCCAGGTCCCGCATGCAGTGCCAGCCCCACTCCCAGAGCTCACTGAGCCAGCAACAGAGTCTGGACAAGGTGGTGCATGTCTGTAATCCCAGTGCTTGGGAGGCTGAAAACACCACAAGTCCAATCTGTGTAGTGAGACCCTATACCAAGTACACAAATGAAAAAATAAATAAATAAATAAATAATAAGGAAAGATACATCTTGATATTGGTAGAAAATGTCAAAAATGTAATCTCTATAATCAAATTTCTAAATTTAAAGATATCCTAGTCAAAAACATTAAAATATCTGCAGTTGAAAGGATCAAGTCTTCAAAAGACTAACTAACTGAAAAGTTCTTCTGGAAAAATAAACATATAAGGATAGCTAATAAACTTGAAAACAAGGTGGTTGTTTCTCTTTTTTTATGGGATACTAAAAGATAGTACACAATTTCAAAGAAATTATTGTCATTATTTAGAGTAGTATTATAGTGGTAGCGAACAGAAATAGCGATGGAACAGAATCCACAAAGAGGCTCAAACATATACAGGAATTAAGTCTAGGAAAAGGCATTTTGAGGGCTGGCAAGATAGCTCAGGAGCCTCAAGTGCCTGCTTAGGCAAGCTTAAGCAAATGCGCAGGGACCATGGCTGGCTCCCCCTCACCACATGCTGTGCCGGCCCCACCCCCAGGGTGAGCCCAGCTGGCTTAAGAAAACAAAAGGCATTTTGAGCCAATGCATTATTTAATAAAAGGTGTTTGAAAAAAAGACTAATAATTGAAAAACTTAGCAGGATTATTACTGCTTAATTCATTACAACAAAATTAATTCCAGACTAATAAATGACTTAAATATTTTCAAATTAAGACTATAAAATAACTAGAAGAAAATGAGTGGAAACTCAGAAACCACATAGGTAAAGCTTGCTTTCGTGGATAAAACAATAAACCTTATGAGTCCTACAGCCAACATTAAACAAAGTCAAGTGTCAATAAGTAAGTGTAAAGGTGTGTATGTGTGCTCAGTACTTTAGACAAGTTGCTAATTCTAACCATATATTTTGACCAAAGGCCAATTGATCTAGTAGAAAAAAAAACAACAATATGCAATGTATTAATTATCAAAACTGTCCTACTAATCAGTTTTGAAACTATCTCTATGTTTCTCAATAAAATTAATTAAAAAATAAACACAAACAAAAACAAAAACAAAAAAATAGGACTTTTATTTTCCAGCTGTAATTATGAATGAAGCTGAATTTCTTCACTAATGTTCATTGGCCATTTATATATTTTTGCCTGATTTTCCAAATTTTCCGTTTTATATTGTATGTACTGTTCAAGAGAACTTTGACTGTTAACATTTAACAATTGCTTTCTTAGATGTATTTCATGCATTTCCTCAAATTTGTGGAAATATAAAATATAAATATAATGTGGAAATATAAAATATAAATATAAATATAAAATTTTAGGGAGTCATGTCTCTTCTTTTATGTATTCTAGATTTCATATCTTGTTTTAAGAGGCATAGGTTGATATTACAATAATATCATAACAGATACACAGCATGTATGAAAGATATTTATATATTTACATACTGGCATGCATTTTTTTCTCCAAATGCTAAATATCCTCTCATAATTTACTGAGTAGACTTTCCTTTCCTCATTAATATGAGACAGAATTTTTATATATTTAATTACCATATTGTTTTGGATCTGGGTAGAATTTACAGTGTTACATGAAATATACATCTTTATACTCATATCATGAACTTTAAGTCATAGTAACTTACTTTCTATCAAATTCAGCAGGGTTAAAACCATCTTCATGTTTCTTTTTCCAAATATTTTCTATTGCAGCATAGGCACTTTATTTTTAACATAAATGTTTGAATTTTGATTTGACTAATTCTCCCATAATTCCACAGGAATCTACATTGAAATTTTATACATTTGACAGCTTAATTGGGAAATCATTGCCTTAATCCTGTATGGCCTATTTAGATGCATTGTTTTGCCTGTACATTTATCTGGATCTTCTTTTTCATTCATCTGTAATGTTCATAGATTTTTTTTCAAAAGTTCTCATACTTTTCTAGTGAATTTTATTCTTGGATATTTGATACATTTGATGATCAACATGAATGATATCATTTTTATGTCACATTCTAAGTATTTACTAAAGGTGTATAAGGAAACATCAATTTTGGATATTTAGTTTATGGCACTTTAGTGAATTGCCTAGCAGTTTTGAAGAAGTATCCTATTTCCATCTTGTATTTAACAGATGTATTTGCAGTACATTATTAACCTCTCCTATTGACATATTTATAACATTTTGTTATCTTCTACAGATGATATCTCTTTTGTCTTTGTTTTAGTAAAACACAATGGTACTAAACACATGAACTTAATGAGTAATCATTTCTTAAATTTCATTCCAATTTTGCCAGGAACTTCAAGTGAATTTTTAATTGCTTGCTAGATATTTTTATGTTGGTTGTCTTTTAATACCTCAAATTCTACCATTCTAACTGGAAATTTCAGCTCTCTCTCTCTCTCTCTCTCTCTCTCTCTCTCTCTCTCTCTCTCTGTCTCACACACACACACATTATCACACATACATATGCATGCGCGCACACACACACACACACACACACACACCTAGTTAATGATCAACTCCTAAAATTTCTGCTTCTGCTGTGCTTTTGTCTCATTTTTCACTCCATTTTTCCAAAGAGCAAGTCTCCTGCCTGATCAAAAGTTTTCAGTGGTTAGTTCCTTGCAGCCTCAACAACCAAATGTAATTTGAGCATGATGTTCAGGACTTTCCCCAGCCTGCTTCTACCTACCTTTCCATTTCAGTCCTTCTTCACTCCAAGTGATTGACAGAGGCATTCAGGTAGGAACAACTTATGGGCCTCTCAGGAAAAGGAGATCAAGTGGAAAAGACGAGGGAAGAAACTGAGTAAGGCTGTGCTCTTAGCTGGAATCTAGCTTTAGCCTCATCCACAGGAGTTCTGCAACATGAGTTTTGCCCCAGAGCACGTATCAAATTGAGGCAGAGAGCTGCTGGGATATGGGCTAAAGATGGAGAATAGCTCAGCTTTCTGTTCAGATGGGTCTCATTCCCCTGAGAACAAGTTTCTGAAGAGAATAGAACTATGATCTTAGGAAATGCCCACACTCATTCATTTGGGGAAGGGATAAGCGACTTGCTCACGAAGATTTGGAAAGGACTGCAGCATTTCCTGCCATCTCCAAACATAATCTCACTCTGTTGCCTCAACTGTAGTAGTACAAGAGTACTTGATACTTTATAAATATACCTTTGTCCATCCATCATTTCATGTTTCCTGGACTTACTCCTACCTTGTTCAACTAAAGGCCTACTCAAATTTTGCTATAGTCCAAGCCTTTCTCTTCAGTAAGAGAACTGTGTCCTCAACTTAGGGTTTATTAATCTTTTATTTTACTTTTTAGTAGGGGAGTTACCTACTCCTTTTAGCATTTTTTATTAGCACATGTTTCTAGTACACAATATTTGCATTCCATGTATGGAGTTAGTGTATGTACGAAACACAACTCAATGCTTTTCTCATCCTATTTCCTTCCTCTTCTTCACCTCCCCTTCTATCTCTTGATCCTCTTCCCATTTGAGAAAAATGAATCTCCCCACTTCCTATCTTTTATTTTACTTTTATTTGTAATTTGAGTTTCTCATGTCATAAAAACCATTTATAAGCTTCTGTTTCTGACTTATTCACTTCACACTATGCTACCAACGTGGACCCATTTTCTTATAAATGGCTCTTTGTGGCAGAATTGTGCTGTTGTAATCATGGGTATAAATGTATCATAGTACTACAATGTCTTTCACTTTCAGGAAAACACCTAGAACGCAAATAGATGGGTGTCGGAAACCAGCCTACACACAGGTCCCAGCTCCCTGCCGCAGAGGTCACCTTCAGGAACCAGCCCACTTCTCCAAGCTTTCCTCACTGCAGCAGGGACCTAGTCCTGCTACTTTGTTAGTGGACCCAAGGTGAACAAGAACAAAGGACAAAGGGACAGTCTAGTTTAGCATACTGATGCCAGGGGCTTTCCCCTCTAGAGCAGAGGAGTCTCTAGCTTGTTTCCCTTTTATTCCATAAGAGCAGTTGAAGTAATACAAGGCTCATCTGACTTCCAATAGCCATTTAGTACGTATCAGGTAAACAATTTAAACTCAGCTGCACTGACTTCACCATAGAACCTGCAACTGCCATCATTCCTGATGCCTTCCTCTTCTGTACTCACAGAGGAGACCGATTATGCCTCAATCCACCTCTGGTCTCCCACACAAAGATAAAATGGAATTTCTAGTTTTAGGTTCTTCAAGAATTTTCATACTGATTTCCATAGTGGTTCTACTAGTTTAAATTTTCACCAGTAATGTAAAAATGCTCTTTTTTCCTCATTTCCACCTGTGAGAATTTATTATTTGATTTCTTGATGATGGGGTAAGATACAATCTCAGTGTTGTTACAATTTGCATTTCTCTAATTAGGATGCTCTAATGATATGGAGCATTTCTTCTTGCGTTTACTGAGCATTTGTACTTCTTCTATGAGTATATCTACTCATTTCACTTGCCCGTATTTTGGATTGACTATTTTATCTTGTGGGTTCTAATTTTTTAAGATCTTTATATATTCTAGATATTAGTCCTCTGAGAAATAGCTGAATACTTTTCCCATTGTAAGTTGTATTTTTATTCTGTTGTTTGTTATGTTTTTCTCTGAAAAAGCATTTTAATTTGATATGATCCCATCTGTTGAATCTTGGAACTATTTCCAGTGCAATGAGGGCTCTGTTCAGAAAGTCTTTGCCTATGTCTGTAAGACTTCAGGAGTTTTAACTAATTAATATTCCAGCAGGTTAAGTGTTTCTATTTTAACATTTAGTTCTTTGATCTATTCTCATTTTATTGTTGTACATGGTGAGAGAAATGGGTCTAAATCCAATCTTTAACATGAAGAAAGCCAGTTTTCCCAACACCATTTGCTAAAGAGACTATCTTTCCTCCAGGGTATGTTCTTGGCCCTTTTGCCAAAGTTGAAATAGTTGGATGCACGTGGGGTTGTTTCTATGTCTTCTTATTCTGTTCCACTGATCCTCAAATTTGTTTTTTGGTGCCAGTACGTGCCATTTTTATCACTGAAGGTTTGTAATGTAACTTCAGGTCTGGAATGTGATGCCTCCCTCTTTGCTCATGGTACCCAGAATTATTTTTGTTATTCTGGGTCTCTATGCTTCCATATGAATTTTGGGATTGTCTTCTTCAGTTCTGTGAAGAACGCTGTTGATATTTTTTTCATTGAGATTGTCTTAAACTGTACATTAATTCTGGAAGTATGGTTCTTTTGAATATATTGTTTCTGCCAATCCAGGAGCAAGGAACATCGTTCCATTTTCTGTCATTCTCTTTCAATTCCTTTCTCAGTACTTTTACTTTTAGATATCTTTGTAGAGAGATCTTTGTAGTAATCTTCTTTGTAGATATGTTTCACTCCTTGGTTAGGTCAGTTCATAAGTATTTAATTTTTCTTCATGCTAATTTCTTTCTTGGTGGGTTCATTTTAGAATATAGGGATACTACTGATTTCTCTATGTTGATTTTGTAACCTGAATTACTGAATACATTAATGAATTTGGATTTGGTTATTAATTCTGTAAGTCTATGAGAAGATTTTTGATTTTTATGTAGAAAACAATGTATCTGCAAATAATAATATTCTCTCTCTCTCTCGAATTTCTGTTGCTCATGTTTTTCAGTATTATATTGAAAAGGAATAATGATAGTCAACATCCTGCCTTGTTCCTGATCTGAGAGGGAAAGCTTTGAGTTCTTCCCCATTTAATATGGTATGACATATACAGTAGATTTGTCACAAATGGCTTTTATCAGATTGAGACAGAGTTCTTCTATACCTTCTATTCAGCATTTTTTCATGAAAAGATGTAGGACTTTATCAAAGATTCTTTCTACATCTATTTGAAAATAATGTGGGTTTTGTCTTTGCTTCTGTTTTTGTGGTGCTATATTTATCAATCTACATATGTTGAACCATTCTTGCATCCCTTGGGTGAAACCTACTTGGTCATGATTTACGATCTTTTTGATTATTCACTGCATTCTGTTTACCAGTACCTTGTTGAAGATTTTTGCATCTATATTAATTAATGAGAGGTCCATAGTTCTCTTTTTTTGGTAAAATCATTATCTGGTGTTTTTTTTTTCAAAATAAGATAATCATAGCTTCCAAGAATGACTCTGGTAGTATTCTTTTATTTTTAGTTTTATTAAAGAACCTCAGGAGTATTTGTGGTAGAGCTTCCCTGAAGTTTTTATATAATTCAGCAATGAATCCATCTGAACTTGGGCTTTTCTTCATTGGCTGCTTTTCATTACTGCCTCATTTCTTCGCCTCTTATTGGATCATTCAGGGTTGTAAAATCTTGGTTTAATTTTATTAATTCATGTTTATCTAAGCATATATCCATTTCTTCTTGCTCATATATGTTTTGTATCATTTTGTTTAACTCCACTGGATTTTTATTAGTGTCTTCTGTAGACTTTTTGATGATTTTCGGTATCTGTTGTATTTTCTGTGAGCTTGCCAAATGTCTTATTAGTGTTTTGTTGTTTCTTCTGATATTATCCCACATAATTTAATCATCAGGATTTTTGTTTCCTCCTTTTCCATTCCCCATGTATTAGCATTAGAGAAATTAGGAATTTGAGGAGCATTTTTCTGGCTTATCTTCTCATGTTTCTATTTTGTCTTTTGTTTATATGGAGGCTTATGGGTTGATTATAATGGGAAGCTTTGCTTCTAATATGAAGAATTCTTCATTTAATGTCTACTTTTTAGCAGTGTCCTCTGGGCATTCCTAAGTACTATATTGGCCTTTGCCTCTGTCCCAGAATCCAATCACTTCTGTTTACTTGGCATAAGAGTCATAGTGTATTTGGACCAGTATCCATTTCTCCAACTAAGGGCCACAATTGTTAATAACCCCAAAGCATTCTAGATATTGACATGCAAAGATAGCCAATAGTAATAGCTATTATCACCTTAGTTATAGTGATAGAATCAACATCAATGATAGCATCAGTGACAAAATGATTATTGACAAACCAGAAGGACCAATAATGTACCATATTTATCCATAGAAAAGGGATCTATAATTATAGTATGAAGACTATGACAAACCAAATAATGATCTGAAGTAAATATATATCTACTAAATGGAGCAACTCTACTAACAATAGAACAGCATTCAACAACAAAAGTGTAATATTAACTAGATAATAGATATTCATAGATCTTAGTAATTGCACTAATAAAGACAGAAGTGGCATTGAACTGGAGAAGGAAAAAGAAACATTTCAAACAGAAATGAATGAGATATAAGGAGGCAGAGAGAAAAAATAGATAGAGGTACTAATGAAGAATAAAAGAAATAAATAGAAGATAGTTTCAGGAAAGAATAAACAAGAAAATGAAGAAAAAAAAGAAAAAGAGGGAAGAGAAAAAAGTCAAAACTGGAAAAAATAAAACCTAAAAGATAAAAATATTGCCAAAGAAAGGAGGAAAAAGAATCCTAACCTCAAAAATTCCAACGAGGAAAAGGGAGAGAAAAAAAGATAGAATCAAATAATTCCTCTGTTTCTGAACAAGTGTTTTCTTTCCAAGATCTGTAGTCTTGGGATACATCCAGTCATGGGTTTCTCTGCCTGGCCTTAGGACCTATGGGGTTTTGAGGTGTCCTCCTTGGAAGACCTCTGCCAGTTCACCCCAGACTCTGGTTACCATCCAGGCAAAGGGGTGCTCTTACTCACTTTGGTAGATGGGAAACATGATCAATTCTGTGGTCTCTGCAGGATGTAGGTCACAGGGCTGGGGTTCCAGTGTTCTACTGAACCTAATGTCAACATTCACAGGGCCTAGATGCTGCCTATGGAGGTAGGGAACAAGTCTGTCCCATCCTGACCTTACATTTCTTAAGGGAATCTATGTCCGGGCCACTCCCTCTCAGCAGTGGTCTCCTGTGGTTATCTCTCACCCAGTCATGCAGGGATGTAACACTGGAGTACCTGAAGTTGCTGGCCAGATCCATATTTTCACTGAGTCTGGGGGCTTTTTAGGCTTTCCTTCTTTTCCCTATCATTATCTTTATCCAGGACAGGTCAATTGCTTAGGTCTTGCCAATGGTGCCTTGTGCTCAGGCACTTGTGGGGCTGGGGTGGGAGGTACCATAGCATTCGTGTGTGTTTTCTAACACAGTTAAATACTTTCTTTTTTTTTTCTCCCATACCAAGGTGGAAGCCATTCATTTTATTCTGCCATTGGTAACAAATAATTAGGAACATCTGCTTTCCCGAGTCTATAAATGCCTTTGGTATGAAAGTCTTAGTCATCTTTTTTTTTTTTCTTTCCCTCAGTACCTAGTACAAAAGCCAGTAAATGTTTGTTGAATTAAGTTGAATCAAATATAATATGAAAAAACAGAATAAGCAATTTTTTTCTATCTGTTCCATCTGGCATGGAAATAAAGGGACTAGTTTCTTGTTGGCTAGATCTCTTTTTATTCTTTTCCTTATCTCTCTTTTGTGACTCTACCAACCTTTCAAAGTAAACATTTTATTCACTTTGTCTAAATTTTTTAATATACTCACAAATATCACATTTCAATTGAGTAACTTCTATCGCAATTTGGCCACTTACAACTTTTAATAATGATTGAAAGATCAAAATTTTATATTGTTTTTAGTTTTATCATAAATTTCCTGTATTATATCCTGATTACTTTATGTCTCAGAAAACGTGTGATCTAAAATATTCTTGGAAAGCGTTTACAGGGACCAGCTGACATGTATGTAAAAAGTAGACTCATTCATTTAAAAAATTCCATGAGGTCCAACATATTCATTTTGTAGATGGCAATTTGGCAATCCAGAGGTTGTGACTGAATTTTACACCTGTTTGAAAATGTTCAATGGCTTTTCAAGGTCCATAGGTCAAAATGCAGACCTCCTAATATGGCTGGCAAAGTTCTCTACGATTTGATCTCTGCTTAAATATACAGCATCATTCCAGCTGAAGGAAGCAACGTATATCTGACAAACTTCTGTGTGGTCTTAATGCCTCTCATTGAATCTTTAAAATACTATGCTTCTAATATGTGAGGAAACAGGCCAGCACTTTCATACCCTCTCTCACTGCCCAATTAACTCCTGCTTACCCTTTGAGCCTGAGACTAGATACAACTTTCCCTCAAGTTGCCCAAGCACCCTTATGTCACTTAGGGGCCTCTTCTTTCATTGAGGTGCCTATTGTACTCCTTTTTCCTTAGACTTACCATGCTGAACTGCAATCCTGTTTCCTGATTTGTAAAGTAAAATTACACCTCTCTGACCCTGCAGTACCCTTCCTTCTTAGTCTACTGTTTTCTCATTGTGCTTATCACTTTCTCACATACTCTAGAATTTACTCAATGTTCACTGCGGGCCACGATGAACAACTGACTTCAAGTTAGCACTACTCACCAGATAAATAGCTATAAATTTAAATACATACAAGTGTTTTTATACTGAACAATAATCAGTGTAAGCTTATGGTGCTAGAATAAAGAAAAATGTCTAGGAGGCTTCACAATAGCCCTGTCTTTCTGCCTGGAGGTTCCTCCCAAACCACATGCAGAGAGTAGCACCCAGGCAGAGTGCAGTGTTCCAGCTGCACAAAGAAAGGAAGTTAGACTCCAGGGCCACTGCGTGGCTGACAGGGCACTGGGTGGGAGTGGGGAGCACAGACACGGAACTGCCGAGAAGTTCCCAGGGGTCCCTTTAGTCATTAACTACTAAGGTGACAATGTGCGAACAGAATTTGACAAACTCTATGAGAAAACAAGTACCAGAACACAGTGGTCTAAGCAGAGACTCTAGAGGGACACAGGACTCAGAGTCCCTGGAGTGCTGACCCATCAGGGGCTGATGGAAAATGTTTCCCAGACCTTTCCACATGCCAGTAGGGCTCTGAAGGAGAGAAGACATAGACACAAAATAAATTTTTATGAGAATTAATGGCTGAAGTAATTCTAATGCTGAAAGAAAAAGAAATACTCCCAACCTCAAAAGCTCAATAAATGGCAAGTGGCCTTTCTTAAAATAAACAGTATAGAAGATGCCATTCTAACGCTTCATCATCTAATGTTAAAACCAAGGCAAAGAGAACTACCTCTAACTTCTCACCAGAAACAATGTAAGCCAGAAAACAATGCTGTGACATTTACAAAGCGCTGAGAGGAAAAAGCTGTCACCCATGGATTATATATCTAGCAAAAATATCCTTCAGAAATGAAGGCAAACTAAAAATAATGCAAGATGAACAGATGCTGAGAGAATTTACCACCATCAGATTTGCTCTACAAGATATGTTAAATGAAGATCTTCAAGCTGTAGGAAATAAAACCGAGTAGAAAGTCAGAGCTACATAAAGAAACAAAAATCACTGGCAATGGAAAATATGTGAATAATAACTGATGGCAAGGTGAAGATGGATTCACACAGGAGGGATAGGGCCTGTCAGCGGCAAGAGGAGCAGAAACATATCCATTGGAGAAAGGACAAAAGGGGCTGACTGTGAAATGGTGCCAGAAAAACAGCTGAACTTAAAATATTTTTTGTACTAACAGTCAAGAAAGAGCTCACAGAAAATATGTGAAAATTTCAAAACAATCCAGAAACAACCTGGAAGGCCAGCAAAATAAATTAAAATGCAGAATGAATAACAATCATAATTGATTATAATTTATTATCTGAAACTAGAAACCATGAGTTCATACTGATGCAAATAAATGACTAAGTTCCAAGTTTATGAGGAACTGGATATTTGCTTAGTTCTAGAGAACATCCATCTAAAATACTTATTAATTATGAAAGAGAAAATTAACTTCACATTGGAGAAGCCTGGAAGGTACTACCATGACCAAGTGACCAATGTAAACATCACCAATAACAGAATAGATGGAAATTACGTGTCTGTAATGTAATAAGAAAAAACAGAGCACTACCCCCGTGGTATTTTTGCCAAATGTGAATAATCTAAACCATATGAGCAAATATTAGAAAAATAATAAAGAATAACTTTACAAAATAACTGGTCTTTAACCTTTATAAGGGTCAAGTTCTAGGAAATCAAAAATAGCTTAAGAACCTTTCCAGACTGAAGAAACTTGAAAACTAACATCAAAACACAATACTAAAGACACTTCTGCTCTGTGTGGTAGGTGTTACAGAGAAAGCTGAGCAAGCTTGATTAAAATTTGGAGATCATATAGAAATAAAACAATGTTAATTTCCTGGTTATGATGATGGTATTGTGCATAATTGGGAGGGTATCCTGGTTTAAAGGAAATGTGCACCAATGGAAAATGTAACTGAACTAAATGTAACTGCCCAATGAAATGGCAGAGATTGTCAAACTAGATGAAAAAGGAAGGTTGAGATACATCTTGTGTACTAGAAATATACTTTTAATGTATATTTTTAAACAATTATATTTGAAGACTTCACGTGTGAAGAGACACACGTCTGTTATAATACCACTTGGGAGCATGAGGCAAAACAATTACAAGTTCAAGGCCAGCCTGGACTAGGTAAGGAGACTGTCAGAGAAACAAAAGAAACAAGAACAAAACAATACAAAAGTGTTTTGTTGCTCTTGTCCCAGCAGAATGCAAATCCCTATGAAGAAAAGATCTTTTTTCATGTTCTCTTCCCCAAGTTCCTCAGAACTGAGAGTAGGCTTGGCACATGTTAGGTGTTTTAAAATACACATTTTTCAAGTACATCATTAATAATTCTTGCAGATTATAAGCCCTTTCTAGGACGGCCTTAGCTGTGTTTTCTGCATCGTTATTTCCCATTGGCCTGGCAATAAATGTTGGTGGAATTGAGGCTGGGGAGATGGCTCAGTAGAATAAGTACTTGCCTGGCAAGCACAAGGGGCTGAGTTCAACCCCCGGTTCTGCCAAAATAATAATAATAATAATAATAATAATAATAATAAATATTGGTACAATGAATAAGAGCATTAACTTACTTGCCATCCCATTGTAGAATGAGGCTAAATCAACATTAAACATCTTGACATTGTTGGATCTGAAAACAAATCAAAATTAAAGCATAATTTGTTAGTAAGTATATGGCTGCTTGGCCATCGAAATATACACTTACTAAGTTATCTCTTATCCACTCCCACCTCTATCAAGAAAAAAAAAAGGAACTATAAATGGAAACATTTTACCAAGGCTTTTATTTCTACTGGAGTAGATATCCTGGGTATTGATTACCAGATGACCAAGATAATAGCTATGGAACTTCATTACCACTAAAAACGCTGGACCCAGCAAAAACCACACTTACAGGGGTTTTGGGTTTCTTATAAGGTATACTGATAATGTGAATTAAAATATCTTCTTAAATATACCCTGCCCTGATTTTATTTTTGCCTATACTTCCATGAGTGAGAAAAAAGAATTTAATTTCTTACTGCAATCCAATACAGATTAAATCAGTTTAATTTTTCCACACATTTGTGATTTTTTTAAAAAGAAAGTAATCTGAATTTCTGTTCTTTTTTTTTCCGCTATATTTAGGACAGGGTCTACAGGGTCCCACTGCACAGATCAGACTCGCAGTGATTCTTCTGTTTTCAGCCTCGCAAGAGATTAGAGGTACGCACCACCATGCTAAGTCTCAATCACCGCCTCAGTGTGCCCCGTGGGTGGGGCCAGCACAGGAAGCTGAGGATTGAACCCCAGCCGCTGCACTCTGCCTAAACAGATGCTTTAGTCCACTGAGCTACCAGGCCAGCCCTGAATTTCTGTTCTTAATGAAACTTTTACTAGCTCTTTTACAGCTATAAAACCATGCCTGAATATCATGAACATATAAATGTATTTAGTAAAACATTAACATCACGTTGTGGCGATTAAGATTTTTTAACTTTTTGCATTGGCTTATTACACATATACTGAAATATGCACAAATTATGAGTGGACAGGAGAATGAACTATCACAAGATAAAGATACCAGTGTAACCAGAACTTAAGGAATAAAACATTACAAGCACCTAAAAACTCCACTGTTCCAGCCCTCCAACCTCTCTGTCTTCCTTCTTCCCTAAAGAGAGTCCTTCTTTCAACCCGACATGACAAATAAAATTTGTCTGCCTTCAAATGTTATCATACAGTTTGTATAATTTTTGTATCTAGCTTCTTTTAGATGAGATTGTGTTTTTATTGAGATCAACTTTTTACTTTAAATTCAAACTATTTATGTATGACAAAACATAATCAGATATTACCCTTGGATTGACATTCTTTACATACAATGAATATTTTAGCAAATCCTCATTCATCAAATGTCACAAAGTCGCAAAAACAGCTGTTGAGAATGAGTTGCTAAATCAGATTTTTAACTGTAATAAAAGCTTTTGTGCTAGTGTTCAGCTAAGTGATTTGCAATATATGGCTGAGAAATTTTCCTGTGTAAAGACATTCAACCTGAAAGTTATAGTGGACACAGCACATGAGATTTTTTTCAAGGTCCTATGTATCTTGTTGCTCTTCGGTGTTAGATTTGAAGTGGGCTATTTGTAGAGCGCGCCATGCATCTGTGTATCACTTGAGTAACATATACACGCTATTGGCCCTTTCCTTTCATTAGGCTGTCACTGATACTATAGAGTTTTACAGATTACAGGTCTTGTCGAAAGCTACAGTCAGCTCTCTTACCCAGTAATTGGATAGACAGATTTGGCTCAGCTCAGCAAGTCTGTACTTCTGTATGCAAAAGAAGCCCTGAATTGAAATACAGCAGCCTTGCCAGGTCAGGATAAACAGAGCTGCAGGAAGAAGTTTAGAAGAGCAGATTTTTTTTTAAAAAACCAAAACACTTTCAGTCTCATTTCAATGACATCTTTATTAATTGAATTTCATAGCTTATAGATATGTATACATCTTTCTGCGTTGAAAGTGATCACCCAAAATATTGATTCTGTTTAAAATAACTTTTAAATCTTAAATTTCACACTGCTGCCTTAATGAGAGATGGATGTTTCTAATTTTTCTATATCCAGGTGAGTACAAAACTTGAAGCTTTTCAGACCATGATTTTTCATTGTTGTTGTTTTCAAGATAAAACACTGCTATAAAAAGAAATTGATTATAGGAGCACTTGAGCTGCTATTTGATTTCAAAAACTATAAAATCCAA
>NDGM011247736.1:253-17356 GCA_002564305.1 Octomys mimax
TAATTCAATGAGAAGAAAGATTTGTACTAATAGTGTTTGGACAGGATAGCATGTCTGCATCTTATACTATGAATAGCCACAAGGAAGGCAAAAATATCCAATGTATTAATTTTTGAAACTGTCTTACTCATCAGTTTTGAAACTGTCCCATTGCTATTTGTTTCTCCATACAATTAGTAAAAAAAATCCAGATAGCATGGGGAACATAATTTTTCAGAAATGACATCTAGGAGGAAAAGGAGATGAGACTAAAATAAACACAATGAAACTTATTTTTAAAAGAAACAAGGTGGTCCTGAGTCACCTAACATTCAAAATCCCCAGCCTTTCTCAACTCCTGGAGCAGAGACTGACAGACTCTAGTGCTGCCCTAAGCATCAGTGGAGCCCACTGCCCGGTACTGGGCTCAGATGTCCAGTGACAGCCGTGTCAAGTGAGTGGCTTGCCTGGCCAGGACTCTACCTCAGTGTCTCACCAAGGCCCTCCATACCTGTGGGTGGGCCTGAGAGTGACAGACATGATAGTGGATGAGTCCATTGATAGTCTGTAGCTGCCCAAGAGGCTGGTGGACAGAGAGTGGCCAGCGGAGGGGTCCCTGGATTCCAGGGTTCTTACTCCTCACTCCTCCTTTCATCTTTCTCTGTTTCCTCGCTACCCTGACAGGAGTGACTCTCCTCTGCCCTCTGCCAGCCTACAGGCTCAGTATCCACAATCCACATATATGAAATCCAAATTGCTCTGAAATAAAAAACTTTGGTCTCACTAGAAATAATTTTATTTTTTTTTGGAAAAGAAGTTTTGTGTAATATTTGTTATTTTTTTATACATACTCTTTTCTTCATAAGAGATGCCACCTCATGGGATTTTAAGGCCTACTCTTAAAAATTCCATTGAAGTCAGGCGTGGCGGTGCATGTCTGTGATCCCATAGTTCTGGGAAGCTGAGACAGGAAGATCATAAACTTTAACTCAGTCTGGGCAAGTCAGCAGCTTAGCAAGATGGTTGCAAAACAATCAGTATAAAAAGGGCTGGAAGTGCAGCATAGTGTAAAGGCTCTGGATTCAACTCTCAGTTCTAAACAAGGAAACAAAACAGACTTCCCTCTGAGTTCTTCCTCAGTCCACTGACTCTGGGCCCTTCAATTCTGTCTTCGGTCTCACTGCCAGGACCCTGGGTCTTAAGCCACTCTGTCTGCAGACTAAATCCCTAGTCCCCATAATGAGCATGCGCAGTTGTCTCTGCCTGCTGAGACCCCTGCAGGCTTCTCATGTGACCACTCTGTGGCCGTTGAGCACCACACTTTCTCTTGGGTCCCTGGCCCTTAGTACAGTGCCTGATGCAGTGTAGCTTTGATTCATACTTGTCAGAGTAGATTTCAGTGAAGGCATCCTATTGTAGGAGGGGAAGCTAAAAATGAAGGTGGAATATTAATTAAAAATATGGCCAGTCTGATAGTGAAAAAAGAGACACAACTATGAAAACCGTATAACAGAAACTGAAGGTTCACTCCAAGTAGGAGAAAATAATTATGTACTCTCCACAGAGCTTCGTAGCATCATGGTATTAAAGGATATTAAAATAATACTTTTCATAATGATCACCCAGGATTAAAATATCCTGACTATAAAGGCAAGGAAATGTATAGTGCCTAAGGAGAAAGCTTTAGGTATGTGGAGAATTATAAAAATTACCTGATGGTAGGAGTACATTAAAAAAATCGCTAAGCCATAACAAGTCATTGTGCCTCTGGTTTGCATGAGCATAAAGAGAAAAACACTAATTTTTCGAACATTCCAAGTTCGCAAAAACATCTTAAGGAGAATAAAGACACAAGAAATTGCTGCATTAAATGATCGTGGATAGAAATTATTCCATAGTATGCAGTTCTTTTTAAATTAAGAAATATTTGAACTTCACCTCAGAGCTCTGTGTTGGTCCTACTACTCTGTATCATGTTAAATCTTGTTAACAAAAGAAGCCATGATTATGTGGCTTAATAAATCCTGCCCCTTGATCTGTGTCACACAATGAAAGCTATGAACATACCTATGCACTGGAATGCTATCTCATAAATTTTATGGCTAAACAATACTCAGCGTTAACCCAAGCTTTGGTGAGGAGTGCTGCTGCCATTTTCAGTGAGTGGAGTAGCTGTGGTTTGTTTCTACAGTGGCTTGGGAATGGGGTGGCTCATCCTAGGACTCTTGACTCGAGGCCAGCTTTCCCTATGAAGCCCATCCGCTGGCTTGCTTTTTGATCATTTAAACCCATGAAAGGCACTGCATTTTACAATTATTTCTCTTCAAAGGCAAGAAAGCTAAGTCTTCTCCATAGGTGATGCTACCTGGTTATCATTAAAGCCAGGAGGAGCACAGAGCTCAGAAAGAGGAAAATCTTGCAGTTCTCTTGGGCACCAGATGCACTGGTCAAACAATTCCACATTCATGAAGTCATGGGCGTATTAGCCTATGTCCTTCAGAACCAGCTTGAGCACAGCGTATCTTTCAGGAAGCCTCCCCTTTGATGTCCCAACCTGATTTAGATGCTCTTTTCTGTGCTCCTTCAAAACCCATGCGCACCTCTGGCTTAACTTTTATCATGACACACGCAATCGTTTCACCTGTTTTTCTTTGCAGTCTGCTGGAATAAGCTAATTGGAGGCAAGGACCAATGCATTTGTCATAGTACGCCTGGCACCTATGAAAGAAGCTGTCTTTCAAGTAGATTTTCAAGTATTTGTTTGTTCAATTAATAAGCCAATAACTAACTGACAAATGAAAAGTTTCTGTTTTCATTGTAATAAAACCTAGAACACTTGACATCAATCTGAAGTGTGAGAATCATTTAAAGAATGTTGCCATATTTAAAACCTAATTTCATAAACATTTTCTTTCTGTCTTCTCTTATGTTAAGGATGCAGGTTAAATTTCAATGTGTTTTGTTTTTGTTTTCTCAAGCTTCTGGAAACCGTTGTTAGAAAACCAACCCCAAATCTGGGAAGCCACTTGGTCTAGCGCTTACACCTTCTTCTCCTTCACGTGAAGTACAGGGAGCCCTGAGGCCAGGAAAGAAGTGACTGCAAACTGGGGCCAGTACCGAGGCAGGAGGAACATCATCCTTGGCTCCCTGTACAGTGCTCATGGTCAACTTTGTCCTGTTGAATTCTAGCTGACTCCACTTAATTTATTCAGCACATAATTATTAACAGTGTTTGTTATGTGCATGCCACACACAGGGCAGCGCTCTGAGTGCTTGTAATATTTCACTCTTCGATTTTCCCAGACCCACACCATGATATTTCAATTTGCACCTTTCTCTGAAACTCCCTGCATGCTTATACACCACTGAAAACATGACCACCACAACACACAGAATATTGCTTACTTTTAAGCTTGTCCCTTCAGCCTCTGAGTCCCAGAGGGAAAGGGCTTTGCATTAATTCACTTCACCCTTAGTCCAAGTTCAGTGCGTCTTCCAGTAGGTGCTCAAATTTGTTGTAGTAAAATACCAGTATTTGACAACGAATACACCAAAATGAGATTCACCATGAAAACACAGCAATGAAAACTAAAAGGAATGAAGAGGAAGGCAGCAGCTTTGCAGAGCAATGCATACCTGCCTGCCTGCCACTTTGGCTTTAGCCAAGGGATGAGAAAACAACTGAAACACCTTCAAAAGGACACAGCCCACCAGCAGTAATAAAGGCAGAAAAAGAGCCACAAAGTAAAGGATGGGTTACCATGGGAACACGGTAACTCCAAGGTACGTGCTGGGAAATCCTGCTCTTAGGTGCTTAATTAGAATTCATTTACTTAAAGTGCAATTGTAAAAAATTTTCTGGAAATAATTCTCACAGTGCTATAAGAAATCCCATGCCTACTTTCATGAAAGTGAAGATCAACACAATTTATTAATCATTTACGTACATAGTACTTGTTTTGTTTCATTTTACCTTCTATTAAAATCTGATTCAGATACTTTATATCTGTTCTTCTGTTTGATCTCCACAAAACTGTATCCTATGTATAGGTTTTATTATCCTCATGATGCAAATAAAGAAACCGAGTCTTGGAAGGACTGAATTAATCCCCATCATCACATAACTAATGATTTGCAGAGAAGGTGCAAGTCTAATCGAAACCAAGTAGACTTTAGAGTTTATCAGTCCCCTGGCCAAGGCCGCTCTCTTAATTTCAGATCCCACCTACTCCAATATCATTTTCTACAGGGTTTCTCTTTTCATTAAACCACAGCTGTACCTGTTGCTCAAAACTCAGAGTAATGCATAGATTGTCTCATTCTTTCAAACCCCATGTCTAATATGTCAGTGAATTCTGCTTTATCTACTCAAAAATCATGACTGCTTCCCGTAAACTTCAATGCTGCCATTGTGGCCTAAGTCATTGCCCTATATATTACAGGGCCTTCTATCTGTGTACTGTAGTTTACCGCAGCAAAGCATCTGCTGTAATCACTCTATCAAACTTTGAGGGTTGGGGGTACTAGGCATCAACCCCAGAGCCTTGGGCATGCTATGTAAGTGGTCTGCCATTCAATTATACCACCAGTTCTTTAAATTTTAACTCACATAGCCCACTTCTCTGCTCAGAACTGGCTGGTGTCTCCATTCACTCAAAATCCGTGTCCAGGTAGTAAGGCTATGTGTGGCATGGCTCCAGGCTACCTCTGACTTTGACTGAGATGCCTCCTCCCTTTGCTGTATCCAGTCCAGGGCTGTACTCACAGATGCTGCACTGTGTCCCTTCATTAGCACTGCTCCTCCCAGCTGAGAGTTCGCTCCCAAGTCGCTAGACTAGAGCAGTCGTGCTGGGTCACTCTGGATTGTGAACCACTGACTCGTAACTCTCTACTTTGCATTCTCTCTACTTTGCATTCTTCTCAACCATGGCACTGAAATTCAGGTTCTATGAAAGCAGGATACTTGTGAACAGAAATATCTTTTAAAGCCAGGTGATATGCAAAAGAATCACCCCATATAGTATAGACTAAAACAATCTCTTACATTTTCTTGGATGTTACTACTTTTTAGATAAAAAAAACCCTCAAGCCCACTAATACATTAGAGTTTTAGATTGCCTTCTTGAAATATTGGAAAAAGGAATTGAGTAAATGGATTTTTGTAGCTACCTGCTAAGTAATAAGAGTGCTAAAGCACCACAAAGATCTCTGTAAAGCCACTTCTACCACAAAGCACTCTTTGGTCCTTGCAGCTGTATGACTTCCTCACAATATAGCAGCACTTCCTCTGTATCGTGAAGCTGTCACTCCAAGATCTCATGCTACTTACCCACCCAGACAGGAACACACACACACACACACACACACACACACATGCACACACGTGTATCTATGTAATTTCTGAATCCAGCAAAAGGCATTACGACTCAAGCTCTTTACGCACAGGTTGCCAGCAGTAGCAGACAGATGTGCTGTTCCTATAAGAAGGTACAACCTTGGTATTGTCGCTTTTCTGTCCTGACACAAAATCACCTGTCACACACATCTTAAAGCAGAAAATGTTTATCTTGACTCAGTTTTAGGACCTGGCTGTAGGGTTCCAAGGCAAAAACATCACAGCAGAGGGGCACAGAGGAGGGTAATGACTCAGCTTGGGCAGCCTGGGAACAGTGAGCAAGTTGGAAAGAGTCAGAGAGGAAGTGACTGGGGGTCAAATAAGATCCCCAAGGTCACAGTTCCATGGCCCATCCAGACATACCAGGAAGCGTGTTTTATTCATCTCTTAGGTGTTTTTCAGAATTGACAATCAAGATTATCCATCCCAGCATCCCGGGAAGGTCATGTTCTGATTTCATGTGTGACATTTGGAGAGTGTTCTGAGTGCTGCTCAAAAGCTGGTTCTGTTTTGACTCTCAAGACTTTGCAGTCTTGGTGTGACTGTGTGTTATACACTGGTACTTGGCTAGCTAATATGCAACTCTATTTGATTATATAGGGGAGAGATAGGTGGGAAGTCTCTACGGCTTTGTCATGAGCCCCCAAAACAGCCCCGGCCCCTTGCAAATCACTGATGGGGCTCACGTTGTGTGGCATGAGACAATAAATTTGCAGTTTTGGCTGGTGACATCTTATCTGCTGACCCCAGTCATGAGGTCTGGAGACATCTGGGTTGCAATAGAAAGAAACTTCAAGGAAAAACTCAGCCTCAGAGTTATTGTGAAACCCAACTTCCGATTCCAAGGTTTGCCTGGCACTTGTCCCACTTTTCTGCAGCGGTCTGTGGCAGCACAGCCAGGTACAGCGAGCTCCCTCGCGTTCTGCTTAGGTGCAGAGCAAGACATGCATGCGAGGGGCCTGTGCCCATTAATGGAGACTGCTTCCTTATTTAGGTTTAAACAAGCTGTGTCTTCCCAGTTAGTTAAATGAAACATTTCATGTTTTGTGGGCAGCTTAGCTAGAATCTAATTGTTTTGTTTTCTAAAGGAAAGCACTCTTTTTCTTACACGAGGGAGTAGTTTGATTTGGTACTATTGGACAAAGAAATTAAAGAGACAACGTTCTTTCATGAGTAATTTTTTCTTTAGCTTTCTATTTTTTTAGAAGAGAGTATTTTTGGTTTTATTAGTCTAGTATCAACTCCTGTGCTGGTAACAACATTGCTGTCAATGTAAAAATGAAGAGATTCTCTGTTCTTCTTTTTTCAAGACAGCTTGAAAACACCCTGCTGCCTTTTTCCAATTAGCTTTCCATCTCTGCTGAGCCTGAGCTCAGACTCTTTCACTGTTTATTTATGTGTTTTGAACAAATGTTCTCAGGATCTTTCTTTGGGAGCAGATTAAGGTAGAGCTTACTCTATTACAAAAGCCACTGAAAATTTCAGGATACGTATTTCAGGTATTTGATAGATATTTATTAAGCGCCTGTTATAGAGCAGGAACCACTTCAGATACTGATATGACAGCAATTATGTGTTTCAGATACTTATGTGTTTCAGGAAGAGTACCAGTATCAAATGGGAATAGAATATTTATGGTACGGAGGGTGGTAACCACACTGTGGGGAATCAGGAACCACAGAGGGCATGAGTGTAGACTCAGAATGCAGATGCAGGATTGTGACTCTACTGGCTGGGGATGGCCCCTAGGAAAGAGGACATTTTAATAAACATCTCAAAAGGAGGAGGGAGCAAGCGTGTTTAGAGCGAGGAGAAGTGAGTGAAGGGCTCCACAGGCAGCTCCCTTCCTGAGATGCTCCATAAATAGTGAGAGTGTCAGGGCGGCTGGAGCAGAACAAGCAAGGGGGAGAGTGGAAGAAGCTACATAGGAAGGGCCAGCAGACAGGGAGCCAGATGCTGTAGGACCAGTGAGGGGCCTTTACCTCTGATTCTGAGGCATAGGAGCTCTCTAGAGAGTTCTAAAGCGAGCCAAGCCCAATCTCATTGAGCTGGTCTTGCTGTTTTGTTGAGGACAGACAGTGGGCAGTGAGGTGGCAGTGGCAGTGTTGTCATTTGAGGTTGGCTATGCGATTGACCTTCATTCTTCCCAGTAATGATGTTCCCTAGAACTGCTGCAAACAGTGAGTAGCACACACTCAACTACCGTTGCAGGAGAAATATAGCACTAGGCTCCTTTGGAACTCTGGTTGTAGATTCTTACCAGCAGATTGACACACAAGCTTGCCTATGCAGGTTTCTATTTAAGGATATCTTGCTTAATATCTATTTTGGATCTGTCAACATTGAAGTGCTAGGCAGTGTCGTCTTACTTATGCCTAAATGAGCTTATCTAACTCATATGTTTTTCCTAAGACACATCATAACCTTCCTGCAGCTAGGACTAGGAAACAGCATTTTAGCACTACTTGGTATTCTTTAAATAGCTAAACCCACCCCCTTAAGTAAAAAATAAAAGTGTGAAAACATGGCATTAAGTTGATTTCAGAAAGGATATTCAAGTGAGGTCCCTCGCTTGGCATCACTGGAAGGCAGTGGGCTGCTAGCTCGGGTCACTTGGAGCACTGCTAAAGGGGCCTGTGGGACCCTTGTCTCTTCCCCTCTGCTCTGCCTTGTTTCCTGGCCATTGCCATTCAGTGTATGGCCCAGGCCGGGCATGATCTGCTGCCACAGCTCCAAAGCCACAGTGCCCAAACCATGGGCACAAACCTCGAAAAACCCAAGCTGAAAATAAGCCTTTATCATCAGCTTTAGTACAGGTGTTCTTCGTGGTACAATGATGCTGACTAACATGGTCCTCTTATTTGACCTCAGCTAGGAACTCTCCCTCTAGGCAAACTCTCACCACTCTTGGCATAGCTGCAAAACAACTGCGACATAAATATTGATGCTCAAATGCAGCATCAAATGAGCATTGGTTACAGAATTTTGTTGGGGAGAACTTCTCGTTGTGTTTCTACACATGCATGACATTTGTTTGGGATTCATCACAAGTGACTTGAGAGATTGAAGTAGTACTTTCTGTCTTTGGATGAGAGGGTAGACACATTTTTGTTCTTCCCTGACTGGATAATAGAGATAATGAGGTGCCCGGGGGTAATGTTTGGAGCTGTCTCCGTGGAAGGAGGGTGACAGGTTCTAAGCCCACTCCACGAGCAGGCTGCACTGGGGGTTGCTTCTGCACGACCTCTACCAGGTTCGCGTCGCAGAAACCAGCGAACACAGCTCCTGCCATCTGTTGTGCAGTGCGCATTGAGCCTCTCTGATTTTCACCTAAATGTCTTGGGTCTCTTGCTAACATCTGTGGAACTGGGGTGGGCTAAATTGGTAGCTTGCAAGTAGGATAAAAACCACCTTTTGCAATTCACACAAACATGTGAAATTTCATTCCTACTATAGTTTTGTTGAATATTTGCGTGCCACTAGAGGGCAGATGCGTGACTGTAAACCTATTTGGTAGAGTGCTTCTCACATCTCTTGATAGGAAGTTCAACAAAAATTAAAAAAAATCATTTTCCTTGAAAAGTCTATCATATGCCGCACTGCCCTGCCCCTGGGGCACGCTGAGCAGGTGAATAAGTCCGGGCATGGTGGCGCACCTGTAATATCAGAGCTGCGGAGGCTGAAAACAGGAGGATCACCGTGAGTCCTAGCTGCATAGTGAGACCTGTACCAAATACATAAAATGAAAGGAAAGAAAAGAAAAGCCTATCATATTTATGTATGTATGCAGGATGGCTTGGATAATTGCACTGCCAATATCCGCTGGTCTACAGAGGGGGGCAGTTGATGCTTTTTTTCTCTTGTTCTTTTTAATTTCTTGTAACTTTCTTCCTTTGTGTTTACCAAGTTCGCATGCTTATGTCTGGGAATCTGAACAATTAATTCGAAGATAAGATCATGGAATACAGCAACCATTGTTGAGTTCTTATTGTTTTGTTTGGTGAAGTTCTTTATTATTTCTGATTTTTTAAATTATTTATTTGGTAAAGGGTCTCATTACACAGATCGGACTCATAGTGTTCTTCCTGTCTCAGCCTTCTCAGCGCCTGGGATTACAGATGTGCACCACCACACCAGGTTTTGGGGTGTGCACCATGTGCAGGGCCAGCACTGCGTGCAGTACCAGGGATCAAACTTGGGTCCTTGAGCTTGCAAGCAGGTGCTTAGACTGATGAGCCATCTCCCAGCATTCTTTATCTATTTTTTTTTTTTTACTATTTTGCATTCTCTTTAGGAAATAAAAAAGTATTTACTTTGTAATCATTTTTAATGTACAACTATCCCCTGAACAAAATAGTATCTTTCTTAATACTTTTCTCCTCTTGGTATAACAATGTAGAATGCTCTTTTTTCTTCCCCCTTGACTCTGTTTTAACCACTGCCTTTTATTGCAAAACTTTTTAGCAGACTAGATGTATCTACTGGCAGCTCAAAATAATGCCATTTAAGTGTGGTTTTATGTAAAGAAAAAGTGTAATTTGAGAAATAACCATAATTTTACATACATTGGAGCTATTTGGACTGAGAGAGCACTTTAACTGGCACTAAAACACTGAGTAAATGTAGCTAGAAATAAAAGATTCCCCTGCTTTCCACAGGAGAATATTTTCTGTTAGAAGTGCTTCATACAGTTAATGTGCATAGATTGAATTCTAATTATATCAGTCATCTGGTTTTTTTTTAAAGTATTTTTTTAAGAAAGGATTCCAGCCTCGGATCAGAAAAGAATCACTGATTGTGCTGAGTTTTTAACATTATAGTCATAAAGGTGCTGGTAGTCTTGCACAAGAATTAGGCACATGAAGGGGCTGGGGAGATGGCTCAGTAGAATAAATGCTTCCCAGGCAAGCACAAGGGCCTGAGTTCAATCCCCAGCTCCACAAAAATAAATAAATAAATAAATAGGCACATGAAAGCCATTTGTTTTAGAAAAAAGTTTAGCAGAGATTTTGTTGCACAAAGAGGCCATTAGAACCTTAATTTAAAATTATATACTCCTAAATGGTCAAATAGAGAGAATATCAACAGGGTTTTTAACTTGAGAACTAGCTGTCACATCTCCACTACTGAGCTCTTTAAAGACTAGAGTCTAATTTAAAATTTAAAAGACACCCAGAAGAGAATGGAAATGTTGGCTGATGACTCAGCTGAGTTTGGCCTACACTCTGCCTTCTGAATCTCTATCATATCTCTTATTCCTGATGTCTTATTCCAGCCTGTCAATCATATAGTGCAGAGAAGTTTATGGTGAAAGGCAAATATCTAAAAGGGCAACATAGCGATGTATTCATTTCTCCTTTTGAGGATGAAGCATCTATTGAACTAAAATTTTTTCTTTTAATTTCAGAACTTTGTATTCATGAAGTTGAGTTTCTGTCTTCTTTATTTACTATGATATGATGGTGACATCAGAAATGCACACAGAAGGTTATTAGTGACTTCTGGATGAACATGTAATCTGTGTTTCATCTCTGATCCTGTCCAGGAAGAAGGTATGATGACAATTTTGGAAACAAGCAGTATATGCATAGGAAGATTCCAGCAGGTGTGGGATCCCCAGACTCCACAATTTCCTTTTGAAATAATTTTGGGAACTACCTGCAGACTTTCCTTGGATTTCTGGACTTCAAAATTTCATGTGGCCCTTTCATTCCAGTTTTCAGTTGTGTGTGTACATGAGTGTATGTTTGTGTGTATGTTTGTGTGTGTGTGTGCACACGCTTGCACACACACACACACACATACACACACACACACACACACTTAATTTTAAGGCCTCTAAATCGTGGGAGCCTGACAAACACACCTTATGTCCCAACTGTTGCGGCTCCTGCAGCTGTCCCCACTTCTCAGCTGGGCTGTCCTCTGGCACAAGGGCTGCTGCCCACACTGGCTTTGCCCTCACCGGGTGCAGCCTCTGCTTCAGCATTTGCCCCAGGACTTTGGAGACACCAAGAGCCACTGTGCTCCTTAACTAATCGCAGTTTTCTTAACACAGGCTTTGAAGTTCTTGCACAAACTCTGAGTAAAAATAGGTATTTTACTTGCTTTCCTCAGTTTCCCTATTTTCAAAATCACAGGGATCGAGCACTATAAACTAAAGAAATTACCCTGACCTTTGATATTGAGGACATTGCTCTTTAGCTGAGTATGTTTCTCTCTTTTGACTAATTCTTCCTCTCAAGAGGAAATTTGAAAGGAATCCAGTCCTGGTGGCCTATCTTTCCCTCCTGCAAATGTAATAAGGGAAAGTGGTTAAAAGCATGGAGGTGGGAATCGGCTTTCTTGGATTTGAGTGCCATTACTATTGCTCATAATGGTCCAGGACAAGCCACCCAAGCCACTGGACTGCTGGGAACCTCCAGCTCTTTCATCTGTGAAATGGGGTGGTTGTGAGTGTAACAAGAAAGGATGCATGCCAAGTTCGCTTGGGTACAAGGTGCCCTGTATTGTCCTTTACTACTGAACTTACTAATGTGGTATTATTTCAATACTAAATAATACCACTTTACTGATTACTGAAATTTCTTTATAATTTTATATCAAATTCATTGACCATGCTTCTAATATATCTGTTTAATTATCTTCTTTCTCTACCCCTGAAACTTTTGTGCCACCCAAGTGTACTGTCACAATATTTCAATTAAATACCAGGTAGAGCTGTAGTAACTGACCTAACTGGTTGACCCAAAATGACAAGGTTAGCTTACATCTTTTTAAAGATGGATTTTAAAAATCACAGAAAAATGTTACCATAAGATACAAGTGGAAAGCAGGAAGCCTTGTATTTCATTCCTGAAAACCGCTAGTACTGTTAAAGGGGGAAAGGAAGAGAAGAACCTTTCCAGTACGATCCCAAAGGAAGGAGGGACGAATGGTCCGTTTCACCTCAACACTCGTTCTTTAAACGATTCAGGTCACTGGCTCGGTACAGATGAAGTTCCTCTCTGCTTCAGCTCAATTACTAATGAACATCCTGATTGCTCTCACAAGTAAGTGGCATTGGTATTAGGCTCTATAAAGAAATTTGTACCTCAGGCAATCCAAGTATAGATTTCTGTCCCCAGTGTAGCTTCCGGATCGTTCCCCAAGGACAGACTGAAGTAGAACATTGTGAGCAAAAACTCAACTGCAGATAACAAACAAGTAAGAACCAGTGCTCTGAGTTTGAGCTCTTTGAAGTAGGGCAGCGGGACTAGGGAAGGAGAATCAATTTTTTCCCCATAATTCTGTACTGGAACTTTAGACACTTGAGTCTAAATCAAAGACTATGATGACTATTACTTTCTTTAATCCAAAGAAGGCACTGTAGTAAAATCACTTATGCCTTACCAAACCAAATATTATCATGATAAAACTTCCAGTAGAGGGGCTGGGAGGATGGCTCAGTGGAATAAGTGCTTCCCTGGCAAGCACAAGCGCCTGAGTTCAATCCCCGGTTCTGCCAAAACCCCCCAAAAACTTTCAGTAGAGAAAAACTGGTTGGAACACTTTATCTATAGCAGTGGTTCAAACTTATCAGTCGATGTACAATTGAAAATCAGTACTGACTCTGTATATGTTAAAACATACAATATCATAAGTATTACACATGATATGCAATATTCTATCCATGGTACAGACTGTCATAGTTTTTAAAAGATAAATTAAAATTACTTCCTACTGCTGTATAAATAGGAAAAAACATAGAGCATAGCATTATAAATCTGCTATATGGATACAGATAATAACATGAAAGAAATATCTACTGAAGAAAGGCTCACTAAAGAAGAATTTCTCATCCTTCCATAGTGCTATTGATGGATACTCCTCTAAGTAGAGTTCCTCAGATTCCAGACTTTCCATACACATGCCATAGGCTTAGAGAAAAACCACAGATAATATATGGAGACTCTTCTTCCAGGAGCAATATAACATCTAGGGGAGAAGTCACAACTTTCAAAATATCTGAGCCAAGAACTGATCATATGTATGAGCTACTGAAACAGTGGGTAGTGTAAGACAGTCTAGTAAATATTGACCTTCTTATGAGATGTCCTATGAGAAGGACAGCTAGAATCATTGCTCTTGATCATCCAGGAGTCCTTTCTGAGAGGCAGTAAGGAACCTATCATGTAATGGAGTGACTCAGAGCGGGGCAGGTGATGAACCGGATGTGTGTGTGTACAGGTGTGGGCACATAAGCATGTGTGGTAGGATGCATATGCGGACATGGAATTTCATTTTTAAATTAGCAAGTCTGTTCAGAATCTAAGCTGCTCCCATGGGTGATCTACCTTAGCTTTCTAACGTGCAGCCTGCACTGCAGGGCCTTGTATTGTTGGGTAAAGACAGTTGTACATTGGCCAGGAGGCAAAAGATACCTTCTTTGCCTAATTTAGCCATCATCGTCCTAGTAGTTCTGAAATGTAGTGATTTCGCAAAATAGTAATGAAATTAGTAAAGCAAATAAATTTCTTATCATATTATGGTTACTTCCTGTCTTCAATCTTCACACATTTTGGTACTTTTCATGTCTCATAGATTGTGGAATTTGATTTAGATTGAAAATATTTATATTTTCATTTTTAAGTTAGCTGAGATGCACTGAAGATATACAGTAATGCCTAGGTTCACAAATACTTCTCTTTGCAAAGAAAAGTGTTAGTAGAATCTTGCTTCCATTCACAAATTCCACATCAGGTGACAAACAGTCATGAATGCCTTCCCACACAAATTCAGCCACTTCCCAAAAACCAAACAGACAATTGAATTCATAAACTAAGACATCACTATACATTTTAATGACCCATTTTGCATACCTTCTGAGTAATCATGATTTTTGAACTTAAAAATCTCAAGACTTATTTTAATATTCTACTACATACAGCTTTTAATAGAAAACTTATCCATGAACATGAAAATCATGGTATTAAAGATTTTTCTCAAAGTTCCTAAGTATTTTCTGAATTCTATCACTGTATATCTCATCATAATGACTTTTCTAACTATAAATCTGGAGTTAGGCTTTTGATCAGATGGTACATGCAGAATGGATATATACTAAGGGATGTTAATAATTGTTAAGTACTTCATGGTGATGAGTAGGTAAAATATTTAGCAATTTAAATTTTTAAAAAATAATTTATTTATTTATGTAATTTTTAAATGGATTTTTTATGTAGTTGATATAGGGACTCATTATACAGCTCAGACGCTTAGTAATCCTCCTGTCTCAGCCTCCCCAGCACTGGAATTAGAGGCATGCAATACCACACCCAGTTTCAGTGGCTGGCTCATGGAGCCTCCACAGCATGAGGTACCAGGGATCAAACCTAGGTACCTTGTGTTTGCCAAGCAGGTGCTTAGACCACTGAGATATCTCCCCAGTCCAGATATTTAGCAATTTAAAGAAATTTAATCCATGTAAAGTTTTCCGAGTTTAATTTTAACATTTTTCACAAGAATTAAACAGAATTAAGAGAACAATCTTTTATATTAGAGCTTTAAGTAGCATTGATTTTATTTTTAGTTTTTTATTCACTTTTAATGAGAAAAAATAGCAATGAAACAGTTTCACAACAGGTTAGTAAGACAGTTACAATAATTACATTACATATTGTTGTCTTCATAGTAGTTACATAGAGGACAAGATGCAAACATGATACCTTATCTAAACAATATCAGTACAAACCTTTCTTCTCATTGAACTAAGAGAAAGTAGCTGTATATCTATCGTATTTTGTACATAGATACAAAATAGAATCTTGCTTGATATTCAGACAGATAGTGATGTTAAGCTCAACTGCCTCTGTTACAGGGTAAAAATATCATTAATCTTCTTTTCTGGATGTTTAACAACTAGAGAGAAAAAATAGCAATGAAACAGTTTCAAAACAGGCTAGTAGGACAGTTACAATAATTACATTGCATATTGTTGCAATGTATTTTTTTGTTTTGTTTTGTCAGACATGGGTGCTCCATTGCTGTTAGAGAAGCTGTATTTGGAGAAATCTTTAAAGAACCTTTTCATACTTGATACCAGTTCAAATATTGTAGGTATTTGAATTCAGCAAAATAACCCAATATAGTCTAATAGTCTATAATAGTGGTGGGTTATCAGCATAACTGGCAATTGTCAGAAGTTGTTGACTTGAGCCTTTTACAGCTCAGCATATTAATATGGCATTACTTTTTATACCTTGTGGTTATACTTTTCGGCTGGATGGTTAAGAACAAGTTAAAGCAAGACCTATATAACTAAAAATGTAACTTTTATATCTGACAAGGATAGTCATATTCCCTCAGGATTTGCCCTGAAACCATGTACAACGCCTTGTAGGTCTTTTGTCAGTGTCAGCCATGTGGATGAGTCACGGACATTGCTTGACCAATTTGCTTTCTGTGAAAGTCTGAGAGAATGTTTTCTCTCTAGGTGACTCTCCTTAGGCAAACTATACATCCTCAATCACTTTTCTCTGTATCCCCATAATCTCCTTGGACAAAAAATGTGGGACACAACTGAGTTATAGGATGTTAGAGTACAGGTTCTCTTATATCCTGAGTCCTCACTGACTTTGAAGGGCTGAGGCCAAAATATTGGCTATCCTCGTAGCCCCTCTATTTCTCTAATTTTTGATCTGCAAAACTTCATTGTTAAACATCCAGCAGAAAAGCTTAATGATATTATTTCCCTGTAGCAGAGGCAGTTGAGCTTAACATCACTATTGGTCTGAATATCAAATGCCTTAGACATAACATGGAACTGTAAATAGCATTGAATTTAAATACCATATCTTTAAAAGGAATTAAATCTTAGTCTTGAAAATAGAGTAAACAATTTATGGCTTAGGTCTCTTGGCTTATTTTGTATTTTATAATTCTAAGTTTGGTATTGCTTTTCTTCATACCTTTTTTAAAAAAAACTAGCAATTACAAATTATGGGTCTGTGAGATGGTGATTTACTATGGCATTCATAATTTCTTGAATATTATTTAGAGTAATATTTTTAGGAATACATAGAGATGAGAAAAATTCGTAGTGAGTGAAGTAACTGCTCAAAAGGTAAGAGAACAGAATTTACCTTATTTATTTATTTATTTATTTATTTATTTATTTTTGGTTTTCTGATCAGTGACCTTAATGACATCCTTCAGATTTCTGAATAAGTTTACTTTTGGGATGATACTTGACATGTTAATTACCATTCCTTATCTATTTTTTTTTAAATCTTACTTTATGATACTCTTTGAACTGTGGACCCTAAAGGAAGGCCCCCACACTCCCATGTGGGCTCCTGACTCCAGAGTTGCCTCTGTGGTCCCTTCTGGGATGTGGACCTGAGGTTCCCTTTAAGTCCAAGGATGAAGGCAAGATCCTGTAAGTGGCTACCACACTTCCCTCTGAGTGACAGGTTCAGTTGTGCCTCGGGAATTGTGAGAGACTGATGGACCTGGAGTGCTGGTTGGTTCTTCAGAGCTTTTATTAAGTTTATTTTTGGTCAAAGCATAAGTTCCTGGTTGGTCAGTAGTAGATTTCATGCTTAGATAGCACTCCGTGACAGCATCCATTAGAAGAGCCTATTGAAATTCCCCATTGGGTAAGGTGTGTAATGCTCCCTTACTCCCTGACACTGGCATAATGGAATTTTTTAGTTAGCTCCTTATCATTTTCAAAAATATTTTATTCC
>NDGM011247750.1:4089-15085 GCA_002564305.1 Octomys mimax
CTGTGCTTTGCCAAGCTTGTTCCAAGTAGGTGCTTTAGATCACTGATCCATCTCACCAGCCCCTCTACCTTGAATTTCTTATGTATTAGCTATTTTGAAAAGAAAACCTGGCAACAGGTCATTCAATTTAGGATAAGGAGTGACATTTCTTTCATGCACAGACAACAATTAGAATCAGAAAATCAAATAAAGGTCTTTCATAATTCAAGATAACTTTCCAAAAATACATGGATTGTTACATGGTTCTTGAAAACTGATTTCTGATGTTATAAAACAGCAATAAGAGTGTCCTCATCTGTGTTAGTGTTCTAGAATTTACAACATCGTCTTTAATAGCACAATAAAGGAAATTTCTCATTAGTGGTAGTGTAGCATATGTAAGGAACAGCTTCTCTCTTCTGCATGCTTAAGTGTAACTACATAAAATGTTAAACATCTACACGCTTAAAAATACACAAATGTTTTTTGCATTTATCCCATTAGAGTGTGTTTATTTCTTTACATGCATTTGGAACTGGATCTCACTATCCAGTTTGGACTCATAGTGATCCTCCTGTTTTCAACCTCCCCAGCACTGGGATTACAGGTGTGCGCCACTACACCGCACCCACACCTAAACCACACACCCACACCACACCCAAACTTGCTGGCCCAGTGTGCCTAGGGGAAGGACCAGTGCAGCATGTGGTGCTGAGAATCGAACTCTGGCTCCTGCACTTGCTTAAGCAGGTGCTTAGTTTGCTGAGCTATCTTGCTGACCCTACAGGGTATTTAAATTACTTCACCAAAGTAAAAAATGGAGACTAGCAAGTTCACAATCTTGTCATGTTGTAGGCTATCACCTTTCCCAAGCTGCAGCTACCCAGATGTTGTGACTCAGCCCAGAACCTGCCCCCACCTCCTAGTCACCAAAGCAAGCTAATATGTGAGGAAGAAACACATCTGCAGACCTGTGCCCCAGCTCTTAAAGCAATCATTTTAACAGGGTGTCACACTGGTAAAGAATTAAAGGTTGTCTTTACTTACAAATCCCACTTAAATTACCCATCATTTCTACTATCTACTAAATGACATAGTGTCTCTTTTGCAAATCGATTTTACTGTATGCAGTTAAGGTGTTTTGCTACTCAAGACTTTCAGCCTGAAAAGGCCATCTCTGTGCCATAATCAAGAATGTACAATCACATTCTCATTGTAGAAACTCAGTCCAAACTAAACATCAAGAAACATTACCATTTATGCAAAATGATAGAAAGGTAGTTAATACCTCTGTCAAGTATGTGCTAAGACGCAGCTTCTGTGCAGTTCTTCAAACCTAATAGCACAGAATATGGTGCAGATTTCTTCAGTTAGCAAACACAACTCTGCTGCCTATGCCTACAGGTACAAGAATGAGCTCTTCCCACCCTTTATGTACCTGTGTCAGCTTTCAATCTCTTCCCTAAATTTGGATCTCTGAACATCTTTCCACTGGTGCTTTTTTGGTTTGAGGTTTTATACCCTTAAAATATAGGCAGCTGGACTGAGATTCCCTATGTGCACTTCTTCAGTATTCATTTCAAATCTCAGGGCCTCCAAAGTGTCTTAATCATTCTGGCCCATAACTTCATTGACTCTGTTCAAAGCATCAACTTGCCTTTCTCAAAGCATATATTGGAGATTCAATTAAAACATTTGAATGACTCATGGTAGAACTACTGAAAATGTCCACAGAAACTGTAGCACTTGATAACTAACTAAAAATCATAGTGTTTATAAGGTGTTGTTAATTTTACTTTTAGAAACTGATTTAATGATCAAACTTGATAGTTAATTACTTATTGGTTTCATATTTTACTTGGAAGTCTGCCCATTTTTCTGAAATTTATTTCTAACCGCAGAATTAATACTTGCAGTGATATGGTAGCCCTTTATGGATAAACACAAAATGGAAAAAAAAAAAAAAAAAAAAGGCCCATGGAGACAGCTCAGAGGCACAGCACCTGCTTGGTAAGCACAAGGTCCTGAGTTCAATTCCCACTACCCACCACCGCCCCCCCCACCAAAAAAAAAGAACTGATGTGCCCTTTCTCTACTGAAGTCACACAGTGTCATGCTGCTTTACTTCAGGGCTCTCACACTGTAAACAAGTGTGCTTTGTGGCACATTTTAGTACAACAGGATTTGCAGTTTTGTGCTTTCAGTTGGTGATTTTTCTATTTAAAATACTCCCCATGCATAGTGCTAAATACTTTGTAGTGTCCTAAAGCACAAGAAAGCTATCATGTGCTGCAAGGAGAAAGTACAAATGTCAGATAAGCTTTGATCAGGCATGATTCATAGTGGTGTCAGCTATAAGTTAAATGTTAATGAATCAATGGTATGCAGTATGAGAAATAAGGTGTCTTTAAACAGACATATAAAACATGGCATATATGTAATATATATTTATAAATATATAAATATATATATAATTTTAAAGAGTAAAAACAACACCAAAAGCAAAAATAACAGAAACAAAGACAGAAGCAGAATAACAAACAACACATATGGTACAAAATTTCAAATCAAAAATAAAAATTTAATAATGGTTACTGTATTACATATCTTCATCATCAAATCTGTTGCTCACATTAACAGATACAGGTATGCAAGATTGGTCAGATAATTAAAACATTAACTCTTACTTTCAATAAACTTCATTTTTTTTCTTGTCCTTTTTTTACTTTCCATTTGTTATTTTATTTATTTTTAATGTACTTAGTACAGGGTCTACAGGGCCTCACTACACAGATTATACTCATAGTGATCCTTCTGCTTTCAGTCTCCCAAATGCTGGGATTACAGGCATGTGCCACCACGCCCAGTCTCAACTTTTCATTAAAAAAAAATTACTTTAAAGAGAGTATACTAATTGATAAGGCATTAAAAATCATACAACCTTAGAAGATGAGAGGTATTCAACTGTGGTTTTTGTAGGGCACTTTGTGTCTCTGATGTAGTTGCTCAGATTAGATACTAGCATACAGAGTTAGTCAAACTGAAAATTTTAAAGATTAACTACTATGTTCAAAAACTGATGGAAATTAGTACTACAATCATCTCAGCTATTCTGAATGTATGTATACTTGCATGATTTTTCCCCCTTACTTCTCTTCTTACCTTTCTCCTTTCCCTCTTCTTCATTGTTTCTTTATTTCTTTATTTGAAAGTGGGGATCAAACAAGACCTTGTGCTTGCCAGGCAGGTGCTTATGTGGCTGAGCTATCTCCCTGGCCCCTCATTCTTTATTTCTTAAATTCAGTTTCTTTCCATTTTACTATAGCTATTATTCCTTTTAGATTTTATTTATTCTTTCAGGTTCTTACACTAGGGAGGCAATATGATATTTAAACAACTGGGTCTGATTTATTTCACTTATGAGTATAGCCTCTAGTTGTATTCATTTACCTACAAAGGCCTGAAGTTTATCTTTCTTTATAGCTGAGTAATAATACCTTATCTTTTTTATCCATTCCTCAGGTGATGGGCATTTTGGTTGTTTACAAGATTTGGCTATGATAAATTGTGCTGCTATAATGATGGGTGCACTATATCACTGTGGTATGATGTTTTCAGTTCTTTTGGAAAAATGCCCTGAAGGGGGATAGCTGGGTTGAATGGGACTTCCAATCCTAGTTTTTTGATGAGTCGCCACACTGATTTTCATGGCTATCTATTGATAGGTTGATAAAACGTTGCAATCAGCAGCTCTGTATTTCCTATAGGACCAGTGGTTCACTATTTGTTAATTCAGTAGTCATTGAAATTTTTAGGAAATAATTACTATGATAATGAAAATCAACCAATCAATCAATCTACCTATCTATCTCCAACAATGAAAAAGATGATGTAGCTCAAGGATTGGCAAGCTCTTCCAGTAAAGGGCCAGACAATATGTTAGGCTCTGTGAGTGCTATGTCACACACCTAATTTACTTACTTGATTTCACAGCATTTTAAAAAATGTAAAATCATTCTTAGCTTAGAGGGTTTGCGAGGGCCATTGCTTACAAATTCCTGACACACATTTGAATGCATTACTCCATGAAGAATCTCTATAAATATTAAGTGAAAAAAAATCAGGTGCATGTGTTCCATGCACCCTAAAATAAAAATAAACAAGACTTATGGGTAGAATGATTTCATTCTTTTTAGAATTTATGAAGATAGAAAAATAAAAATGTCTAAAGATATTTACCAAAATATTACAAGATTTAATAAAACACTAGGGAATTTGACTTCTGGGTGATCATTGCACTTAATTTTTATAATTTCTTTTTACTAGGGAAGAAGACAACAAACTTATCTCCGAAAGAAAACCTGGACTCAGGTACTGCACTTGCCCTTATTTAAGTGCCCTCCCATCCGTATGCATCCATATATTTGTGCTTCCACTCACTCTTTATTCAATGCAGATGTTTGTATATAAGTACATTTTAGAATGTTATTTTTTGTTTAAAAGTATGTAAAGGATTCAATTTTAAAATACACACACACACACACACACACACACACATACAGGAAGTCAGTGGGTCTTGCTGTATTTATAAACATTTTCCCCACAAGTGCTCACTGATCATTTTTGAGAGATATCTGGTCATTTTTCTCTCCATGCATGGCAACATATCACAATTTTATGAAAGTCTGTAATTGTTGAATAATGTAGGGTAAAACAAGTAGAGGGTAAGTGGAAGAAAAGGCTTGGATGGGGAAATGTCTGCCCTCGTCATGGTACTGACACAGGTCTATCAGGAATAATTTTACTTGAGGATGTGACACTTCAGCTGGATGGATTTTAGATGATGAGGTGGAGAAAGGAGACAGCTGGAGGTAGAGCGAACTACACAGAACAGTATTATGCAAAATACTGGGGCAAAAGGGAGAAGTAAGAATGGTTTAGAAAGAGTATCTAATAAAAAGCTTATTAAATCACAAAATATTTTATAAGCCACAGTAAACCATTCAACTGTCCTGAGGGCACTAAGGACTGTGCAGTGTTAAAACAGGAATGATATGAACATATTTGTATGTTTGCAAAATACAGTACAGACTGAAGATGGCCAGGGTGTCTATAGTCAAGATGATGTTTCAGTAATCCAGCTAAAAGTTATGGTAGTCTGCCTGAACTAAGGTAGAAGCAATTAAGTTGTGATCTAGAGGAACAGCTCAGTGGTAGAGGGCTTGCATCCCATGTGAAGTCCCAGGTTGATGAATACCCAGAATGCAAAAATAAAAAGTAAAGAAATGGGAAAAATATTTTGTCAAACCTATGAATGAAACACAGGTTTAGGGCTGATAAGAATAGATCTGAGCTGGAGCTACAGAAGATATGGGTGTCCAATACACAGGGCCAAAGAAACTTAAGGTCACTCAGGAAAAGGAAGAGAAACTTACAAAGAGGCCAAAGAAGTATGAAAAGAAATCTAGAAACAGAATTGTACTATAAAAATCATATTAAAAAGCCTTTACAAACAGGATTGTGGTATTTTGCAAAGGGCTGGTGCAGAGCAGGTCACTGTTAAGTATGCACTGAATTTCTCCAAGGTCAATTAATTGCCACATCATACCTTCCAAATGATTTTTACATCTATCCTTTTACTTCTTTCTGTCACCATTCTAGTTCATATTTTTACTACCTGACAGACCTTTGGCAATGGTTCCTGTAACTACTTTTGTTTGTAATCTTTCTTATAAAGCTCTTTCTTCTCACCAAATAAAACAATATATAATGTATCCAATACATAAGTGCCTGAGTAATGTTCTAAGGCACAGCACTGAGCACATCAACCCTGGCTCAAAAACATAATAAATCTCCACTGCCTCAATAAAATCCAATCCTTTACTGCAGCATCAGCTTCTGTGACTCACAATCCCTGCCACCAGAGCCTGCAGGAGCCTGCAGCTTAGACCTATGGGCCTGAAGGTCTGGGTAGGGTGGCCCTTGCCCCAAGAGAAGGGGCAGCATTAAGAACAACTTCAGAACCCCACCCAGCACTGCAGCACCAGGAAGAAATAAAGCACCCCAGAAGCTTTAAAAAATAAATAAAATCCAAGCCTTTAGTCTAATATTCAAAACTTCCCTTATGTAGCCCCAAAACACAGGTCCATCCATACTGCCTACAATTTAAACACCCAGTTTTGTAAAAATTACCAACCCCCCTCTCAAACACATTCAAAAGAGTAAAGATTTAAATTATGGTGATAAAGAATCATTTTTTAAAAAAGGAAAGGTCCAAGGTTCCACTTATTCTACCAAAATAAACAATATCTGACAGAGCGAACTGTCATAAAATAGTTCCTTTGTTGTGTTGTTGCATGAAATACATGGCTGACTGAAGAAATGGAAAAGACAAAGATTTTCTCTTGAAAGGTTCCACCCTCTAATAATTTTGTAGAAGCGGTCCATCCAATTGGAAGATAGTAGTTTATACACACTGTGTTAAACTAACAACTATCATACTTTCCCAGCTATACCACATGTTTTATTAGGAAATACTGTCAGTAAAAAGTCATTTTAGATTTGTAGACCAATTTTAATTGAAACATCAGAGAGAAGTCTCTAACAAACTAAGAAATGTGTTGAAGATGTCCTTACAGATAAAGAAGAATTTGTCATGTACTTTTAGGCATAGCTAAATTCCTTTTAATATTCCCATTACTTTAGCTTGGGGATTTTTGGGGGAGTGGGAGAAGGGTAGTTTTTTTATGACTTTTCACAATCACACACACACACTCATACACAATGCAGTGAAATGATAAATGCTCAGTAACAACGATACCCTTTTCTAACTTTGCTTTCCTTGGTTCACTATGGGTGAACCATGGCAAGTGGTTTTAACGTGATTGTATGATTATCAGAAGACTGCTGTTCACTAATTTCTATATTACAGATAACATTTATAAAAAGCCTTCTGTCTGAAATTCTATCACTGGACATATAATTCAGTTATATCTCAGGTTTCTTGGCTTACAGAGAAACACCATGAACTCTACTCTTCCCCAATCAAAATGTATTATGTTCTCATATAGGACAAAACATTTTCACCCATAAATCCCAATTGTTCCACTTTTTTTTTTTAACATGCAGGGGTGTTCAGCCACAAAATATTAGTATCTAAATATGACAGACTATCTCTGTAATGGCTGGAGCTATTATGTTACACCAATGATTTACAGGTCTTTAGTAGCATTTGCAGGGATGCTTTACCAAGACACAGATCTCCAATCCTCCAGATTCTTAGTAATCATGTATATACACCCTGGGATTCTGACTTGGTGATTAGTTATAGGATCCATTTCTTTTTTTCCTTTTGTGGCTGGCTCAGTCCACCATGGGGGTGGGGCTGCTGCTTCATGTGGTGCCGAAGATCCAACTGTGGTCCCTATGCACTTGCCTAAGCTTGCCTAAGTAGGTGCTTGAGATGACTGAGCTATCTCGCAGGCCCCTAGGTTCTATGTTTCATATGTCATAGACTTTGTAGCACTTAGAGGTAGGCAAAACATAGGTTACATGTGACATACTTGGGGCAGACAACTAAACTGATTTGTTTGCTATTTTTGTCACTGCTAAATGGTTATACCAAATGAAGATCAGTGTTGCGTGTGTGTGTGTGTGTGTTTGGGGGTATCAGGAATTGAACTCAACATCTCACATGTAAGATCAGCACCTTGATTTATGATTTTAACTTGGTAAATTGTCATGGACGTTGGAGATTACTAATTTCTTAGAATTGTTTACATATCACTTACCCTGATTTGTAGTCCATTGCTATAATTTTGAATAAATCCATTATATGAAATAGCAAAAGCTAAACCTAGTTTTAAAATATATTTCATCCATCTTTTTCTTTCAGAGATCAATACTTCTGTCATATTCTCAAGGGGTTTATGTCCCAAAAAAGCTGAAGAAAGATTGAGGAAGCATAAATTGAGGGTCTCTGAGGAACACTGTATACTCTTATTGTCGTATTTTAGAAGACAAAAGGGCTACTTAACATTAAATCCCTTTCCATTTCCAGCTAACAACTGCAATAATTTTGTTTTCACTAATGAGAGATTTAAGTGATATTATAAATGAAAAAAAGATACTAACTTAATAAGTCTCTTTTTTACTGAAAGAAAACTTACTGATTATGTTTTAATAATCTGCTTTATCGTGCAGTGCAACTCTACCCTAAAAGACTTTCAGATGTTGGAAAAATTATTTTAAAGGAAAATGAACTACAATGCAATTTATCATAGCCATGTGTTATTTGGTGATGGTTTTAAGTATATAAGGTTTTACTGTTAAAAAGTCAATTTTTATAAAATTTAAAAGAAAGTTTAATGCAGATAAAATTATAAACTTCACATAATTTGCAAACAAACACTATCAGTGTATAAAAATCTCCCAGTTAGATTTTCTTAACACTGCTCTAAGCATATTTCCTAACAATATTTAAGATCATTTCTTGAATAATTAAGATATTTAAGAAGATTATTTCTTGAATAATTTTTCAGTAAAATGTTTGATAGAGTTCTGTCAGCCTCCACTTTTTACACAGAGATGATAGTTGACTCAGGTGGCTAAAAGGCCACACTAATGCTTTGGGTGTAATAAGTCTTTAGAGATGACGATGAGATCTTCTCTTTGTTTCTAAGGTACTTAGCTGATTGAATTACAAAAGAAGAAAACAATCTTCAGGGCTTTAATATCACATAACATTTGGCCCATAACATTGCTGACTAATAATTTAAATATACTGAAAATACTGTAAAGTTCAGAGAAACTCCCAAATATGACCTCAAATACATCAAACAGGACAAGGTAAGCCAATTTGAGAAATTCCTTGTAATTATTAAAATACTTATTATGTCAAAAGTAGTCAGATCCAATAAAACATACTAATAACTTCTAAAGCATTCCTAAAAGATCTTTTAAGCACTAAAGATCTCATAAGGCACTTAAAAAATTAGTACAGTTGTGCCTTTCCCCCATATTTAAGAACAGAGGAAATGAACAACTTAAAAGGCATTTTGCTAACCCTGACTGCAAATCACAAGCTTCATGCTGCTTGAAGCCAGCTGGCATGCAGCCCATTTACAGTAAGTTGTTTACTCCCTGCCTACCAATCCTGTCACACAGAAAAATGCCTACAGACATAGTGAGAATGTGTTTTCAAAATAGATTGGGGGCTTATAAACTTTAATACGTTTCTACAGGTATTATTTTGTATACTGCTGTAAAACATTCCAATACACTTTCTATAACCTCAACATTTTAACACACATTGTTTATGTGCCATCTTAAAATATTATCAGTGAAGAAAGTTAGGGTCCTTTAATAATTTTGGTGTCTTTTAAATGTAATATTTAAAGGTCATAATACTTAAAAATGGATTTGAACTTACTTCAGTTAAAGGTCACTTAAGTAGCTCTAAGGAAGAGACCATCCAGAGAATATGTGGAAAATAGAAAATGGGCCTTAATTAGCATGATCAGAAGAAAGACAAGGATAGTCATTCAAATGATACTTGTGAGGGCCCTAGAAACCGGAGATTGGCGTTTGGACCTTGGAGAGCCTCTTCCCACCCTCACTGGCTAGTTCACTTCAAGGAAAAGCAGGTAATAAACCTTTTCTTTAGACCAGACTTGTCATTAAGTATTTCTTAAACTGTCAGTCTATCTCATTAATATCAACCCGATCCCAGAATCAGTGAAATTCAATATTTTAAACACATCCTGCTTCAATGGAGTTCAAGAAACAAAAGGTTTTGTTGTTGTTTTGTTTTGAGTACTGGGAACTGAACCTAGGGTATCAAACATGGTGCACAGGTGCTTTACTACTGTACAATAAATAAAAATATACACACTTTTTTTTTTTTGAGACCAGCTGCATATTGCCCATGATGGCCTTGAACTTGTGACCTTCTGCTTTGGCCTTCCTCAGTCACTAGGACTTCAGGTGTACAGTATGTGCCACCACTTCTGGCTTAAAAGAATTTTCTAAGCCATGTATTTTTAGCAAACCAATGACCACCTAAAGAAATGAGTGATACGTTTAATAGCTTCTACAGGAAAAAAAAAAAAGAAGTTCCTAAAACCATAGCAATATTGAAAGCTACTGATACTTCAAAACAGATAAAAACACAACTGCTCAAGGCTTGGATTTTCTGACTACTTCCATGTGAGCCAACTACTCACAGATTCTGGAAACCTACACCTTTTATAGAACCTTAAATACTTTTATGACAGCCAGTTTCTAGTATATAGTAATTTCACTTAACTCCCAAGCCCCAGTGGCAGAGCGGATGACTTTATTGACAATGTTGTACATTTTAATAATTTGTTTTAGATCCTCAAGAGCTAAAAATTTTATCCCTCACCTCAATCCTGTATTTTTTAGTCCATTACATGCAGTGTTTTACATTTTAGTTTCTGCAATCCTTTGCTCCCATGATAATGTTTTTACTTGTTTTATTTTTATTGCTCATAATTTCTTTTTATTCCAAAATATACAAATTTTGTATTAATTATTAAATTATTCTATACTCTGTCAAACATTTTTTTCCAAAAAACCTTAGTGAGAATTATCATCATATCTGTTAATTTTGCTTTTCAGAGCCCCAAAGCAAAAATATATGCATAAAGTACTGGGAATAGTATAGGTCACAGTACATAAGTTGTAAGATCCCCTTCATTTGGGTGAATGATTTAAATTAGACTTCAATCAGTAGGTAAATAAAATTAATTTTTGTGTTTGTTTCAATAATTCATACTCCATAGGCTGGGGATTTGGCTCAGCGGTAGAATGCTTGCCTAGCAAGTTGGAAGCCCTGGGTTCGGTCCTCAGTACCAAAAACAAAAAATAAACCTCCCCTAAAAAACAATTCAACCAAAAAAATACAGTTAAAAAAAACAAACAAAAACCCCAGAGCCTCATTCTGGATTAGAATGGGCACTGTTGATTGGTGTCCAGAATTGGTCAATGTGGCTAA
>NDGM011247755.1:2535-15190 GCA_002564305.1 Octomys mimax
CTGTGCTTTGCTTAGCTTAGTTTGTTCTAAGTAGGTGCTTTAGACCACTGAGCCATCTCACCATCCCTGATATTTATTTTTGGTGGAGGCTATGTATACTTATGAAACACATAAATGCAGCCTCTCAGTCCATTTATTTTGCCCTCTTAATGATCTCTGGGGATTGTGCTGTGATTAGTGTGACCACAGAAATTGGTATTTATTATTAAGAATACTGAAATGGCAGTATACACTCATTCACAATTCCATCTCTTATTATCTATAGACATGGGCAGAGTTTAAATAAGTTGAATAAATGTTCCTCAAAGTTGGGCAAAATTTGAGTTGGAAGTATCTCAGAATGAATGGTGCAAAGTCTTCTAAATTAAGTAAAGACAATTTTGAAAATACAGAATGCTTGAAAGAATAATAAGAGTTTCTTCCCTGAATTAACATCCTCCCACACATTATAAAATAAGCTGAAAAGTTAAGACAGTTTTTAAAATAGTTAGCTTTTCTCTGTTTCTGGCATGAAGTCATAATCTCCTGTTTGTGTCACCATAGGCACTCCTAGGGTTAGATCATGAGGCAGAAGCTTCAGAAGATAATTTATTAGGTCAGGTAAACCGTAAAAAATAAACATTATGTTCCCAACAGAAAAAAATGGATCAAGTAAAGCAAATGAAAAGATTGCCCACAAAAAAAGCATAATTAGAATGTAAACTCAGTTAGTGATATCTTTTCTCAAAAATGGGGAAAAAAAGCAATATAGACAATGAACTGATTAGATAATCTTTTCTGGGCTGATTTGTTTGTTTAATATAGAGGTTATATATTTTTAAATAAAATCAAGACCGCTTTATGTTTGACATTCAGTAGAGAAAATGTACTAAAAGTGTTGAATCTGAGAGAATTTTATTTCTAATAACATTTTTATTAGTATATGATTTCAGCGCATCGTGGTTGAGCTCCTCATGGGGAGTGCTACATGTCCATACCACACCTAAGTTCTTCCTCATCCCCTTCCTCTCTCTCCATCTCTTGGTCCTCTTCCTATTTGCAAACAAATTACATCACTATTCTTCATCACTTTTCTTTTATTGTACTCTCCATTTATATTTTGCATTCAGAACCATGTGATATTTAAGCTTGGGTATCGAGTTACTTGACTTAATATTATAGCCTCAAAGGGCGTCCATTTAACTACAAATGACTCAAATTGATCCTTCTTTATAGCAGCACAGAGCTCCATTATGCATAAGTAAATGATATAATTATTTATCCATTCATTTCTTGATGAATATACAGGTCATTTCTAAGTACAACTGCTATAGAAATCAGTATAAAGATTCCTCAAAAAAATAAAGCTAAAAATTCTATATGACAGTTATTTTCCTTCTAAAAAGGGTAGGAAAATTTTAGTTGTGAAATTTCATCTAGGTATTTTTAGGAAAAATTGACATAAGTCATACTTTTGTACTAGTAAGATGAGCAATTTCACACTAATTATCAGAATACAGATTAAAGCTCCCAAATTTTCTCAGTATCTCATTGCCATGTCACTGTAAATCAAGATTTAGATGTTTCAGATTAGTGTAGCTCCTTCATGTGTGGTGGGCATATATCTAGGACATTCTATACCAACTAAAATTGTTTCTACTCAGTCTTTTGCTGTACTAGGAAAAACATAGGAAAGGAAAGGAATGGATGGTGATGCAGGTAGCTCCTAAATGGACCCAACTGAGCCCTGCTGTCTTGCATAAATGTGTATCATCCTGTTTTGGATGTTGCTGGAGGTAGTACTTCAAACAGAGTATGGCAGGAGTAGTGGATGTCACTACTGAGAAATATTTTGAAAGGACTATATTCTATCCTGTATACTTCTTCCTGAGTTGTTCGATATCAGGAAAGTCAACTGTCATGTCTTGTGTGATCAACTATTCAAATATTTCCTGAAATATTCCTAGTTTTTACAGGTGAATGTTAACTATAAAGAACAGCTGGTCAGCTTACCAAGATGCTCATCTGAATGAGTCCTGAATACTCTCAGGTCTGTCAATAACCTTCATTGTGAAATCTGAGTACATCTTCTAAAGAAAGGGTAACATTTTTGCTTGTTTGTAAGAAAGATAGTAAATATTTTAGGCCTTAATAGTCACATGATTTGGCCAATAATTTTAATATTATCTGGGCTTTAACTAAGTAAAATACATAAGTATAAAAATGATTGTCTCAGTTTTGAAAGCATTTTTTATAATGTATTTGGTGCAGGATCTCACAATGCAGCTCAGTGATTCTCCTGTTTTTACGCTTTGGTCTCAGTGGCCAGCTCAGCTCAGGGTGAGGCCAGCATGGCATGTGGTGGTAGGGATTGAACCCTGGTCTTTGTGCTTGCCTAAGCACACGCTTAGTCCTCTGAATTGTCTCACCTTCCCTTAAGGTCTCAGTTCTTTAGCAATGGGGATGTCATTGGTGGCAGTGGGGGTTGGTTGCAGTGACAAGGATTAAGATTTACCTAAGGCATTCACACAGATGTCATAGGGCTCCAGGGAAGCATGCTGTAAAACGAAGTCAAATCTATTTAGACTCTCCTCATCTACAAATGTGATAACTGTAGGAAAAGGAGATTTGATATGTATAATATCAAAACTGTTCTGTGGAACATTTTTTCAAATGTCAATAAGAATACCTACATTGGGAGACACATGCCCTCGATCATGGCATTTGGGAAGGCTGACTTTGGAGGATCAAAGCCTTGAGCTTATCACAAAGGCTCTGGGTTTCAACCCCAGCACCAGAAAAATGAAAATAAAAACTGTCAACTGTGGTAGGAGACTAAAGTACCTTTCCATGTTCTCTATCTCCGTATTCTTTTCTATATATTAATATAAAATATTTATTACATTATAAACATTGCTGAAATGTGAATTTCATTTTAGTATATAATTCAAAATGTGTTTTTTTTTAAAAGTGTCACAGAGGTGTGGGTGTAGCAGTTGATTAAAAAAAGGACTGTGTCATTTTTCCCACCTTTGAGCTCTTGCTAGTATTTGCTATTGAAGCTGAGGAAAAGCCTAGATAAATTTATTTTGCATGCTTCTTAGTTACTTATTTTATCACCAGTTTTGGAGGTCACTTGGTAAGGTGGTATAACTCAATTAGCCTCACCTCTCTGGTCACCTTGGTACAAAATGTTTAAGTTGACTTTCAGAAACTTGAGCTTAGCCTGGGAAGCTTAGCAAACCAGTGAAATCCTGTCTCACTGAATTAGAGGCCCTTTTGAGGGTTACTTTTCCCCACAGCTGGACCTACCTATTTTTCTGACCTATAAATATGTCCAAGCCTCTATGTGGGGTGGTGAATTTAGGTTTATCCCTTTCTCACAATTGATGCCTCCTCAATAATTCTCTCTGGCAAAATTTGCTATTTCAACAATAGTATATATGTTAGAGACAAAACAGGACTTGTTTAGCTGAGTGTACTTCTTAAAAACTGTATGAAACAAGATTGTAGCAGGTACTCAACAATGCATCCTATTTCATTCTTTCTGCTTGGTAACACTGGTCAGTTCCATGTAATAGTGTCCACTCAAGAATGGCATCATTGATTGAAGAGTTACATTGCAAAAACAAACAAACAAACAAACAAACAAAAAACAACCTTAGCAACACCCTCTGGCCTTTGCCATGAGAGTGAATGCTCACTGTTAGAAATTATCACAGCTCTTCTAGACCACAGCAAGTAGACTTAAGCGCTGGAGGGAGCATGAAGTACATTTTCTTTCCTCCTTAGTAGAGTAGTCTGCTGTTGATTTAGGTTTTCTGCTGTACTTAGTAACATTATGAAAACACCATATGTATTATTGTATTCTCCTTTGATCTGAGTTCTCAAATATGCATAACAAGGAAATTGAATAGCACTAATATTGTTTGGTGAAATATGTCTATTATTTCACAAAATAATAGACATATTATTATGTCTATTATTATGTCTATTATGGAGATGCTCTGATTCAGCATTAATGGAGCTTTGGGCCTGAGTTTCTGAAATTGCATGCTATAGTGATTTATGGAAGGCCAGAGTGTTTGGTTACAACATAGTTCTGTTGTGTTACACACCAGCCTGCTCCCTGCCTATGTTTTTCCACAACACACATTAATTTTCTTGCGCTTAACCCCTAAGCTCAATCCATCATAAATCTTACCTGCATATTGTTCGCATATAATATGGCAAGGTCTCCCCAACCCCTATCCTAGTCATGTATGTCACTCTCATCTCTGTCAAGGACACTACCAGGGCTTCCTAATTGTTTCTCTGTGTTTAGTCTTACCTTCTTATAGTTCCTTATTCATCCCAAGGTCCATTTGCTAATTTCAAATGTAAATTAGGTAAGTCTGTGGCATTGCTTCAAAGAAAGCAATGTGAAGAAATGTATGTGCATGCATCAGTGGATGTGACACCATGCCTCAAGTAGTGTATCTTGTTAAAAGGAGGAATTCTACCAGAGATGTCTGAAACATGCAAATTTTCTCATGGGTAAGGTCTTTAATTGTGGGAGTTCTGCATAGGTACAAAAATATAAAGCGTAAAAACAATTGAAGACCAGTAACTCCATTTCACTGGAACTTGCTATCATTTCTCTCTCTTACACACATCACAGGCACACATGCACATATATGTGCATACACACACACACACACACACACACACACACTCATCTCTGGCTTCAAAACCCTTAGTCTTGCCCGATGCTCAGAGCCTATCTCTGCCTGCACTGAGCCCTCAGTACTACCTGCTCCCTGTCTGCAGCGTGCTTCAGTCCTTCTCTGTGAGTCCATGAGCTATGGAATCCCACCCAGTCCCTCTGTAACACCAGCACCTTTGCATTCTCCTTTGTCACTTTAAATGGCACACTGCAGATGTCTTCCCTGAAGCAGCATTTCCAAGCCTAGATGTTTCCTCCTCTACAATCTGAAGCAACCTGGTTTCTATGCTTCTCTACTTGCTTATTTATTGTTTGTCTCCCTCCATTAGAATATGAATTGTGTAAGATATACTCTCCACCGAAACTCACTACTCAGAGACTTCTTAGGTCCACAATAGACTTTCAGCAAATTTATGAAAATTAGAGATTTGTATGAATACATGTTCAGACGAAGTAGTACTTAAACCATTTTTCTACATCTATGCATCAAATAGATCATTGTGCTCTGTACTCTCCACAACGGACACATTTCGTGAAAATGTAAGTTGTTAATCCATTATTCACAAATGTCGATTCCTCAAACATTGTGCCAATGAACATCGAGTAGAGCAAATGAGTGCTGTATTTTTCCTCTTCAGCAAAATTAATACAGTTTGAAGAATCCTAGTAAAATCATACCAATATTCATAAATATTTTTCCAAGTCAAATATTAGCATTAATTTGATCAATACTCTTCATATGTCCACTTGAGTCATCTTCGTGTTATTTAAATGCAAAAGTTTAGTAAACAAGAATCTAGTTAAATCTTTACATCTTGTTTTTATTTATTTATTTATTTATTTTTGGTGGCAAGAATATTTGTTGTGGACTTTTCAAGAATACTGTGGAGCAGCTCTGAGTTAAGGTATACCCACATACCCAGGATCTAAAATTGTTAAGCTTATTTCTTAACTCTGAGCATCTTAAATATATTTCATACCTCTTTGAAACTACCATGCTGCCTAGACATTCATGCCTATTCAAAGGCACTATCCCATTTCTTTAGGCACCTCCACTGTAGTTTCCTCAATGGCACAGCAGTCTACAGTGACACCAGCAGTATGCTAGGGTTTCTTCTCCACACCCCTGCCAACATTTGTCCTGTTGTAATAGGAACCAAATATATTTGAGGTGATTCCTGAGGAGGTTTTCAATTGTACTTTTCTGTTGACTAATGATGTTGTCTACCTTCCTTATGGCTACTGGCCATCTGTATGCCTTGTTTCAAGAATGTCATCAGTTCCTTTACCCATGATTAAATGAGATTATTTCTTTTTCTACTATAGAGTTATAAAAGTTCTTTATAATTTTTGGATTTTGATACCTTATCAAGTATGAGGTTTTAAAATATTTTATCACTGTACAGATTGTCCTTTCATTTTTTGCTTGTTTCATCACTTTACAGAAGCATTGTTGTTTGAGGTAACCCCGTTTACTTTTGCTTTTCTATCCTAAGTTTTTGATGTAATTCTAAAAATTTATTTAAAAGGCCAATGTTAGAAAGTTGTCCCCTTTGTATGCTTGTAGGACTTCATGGTTTTCAAGTCTTACATGACTTTTTTTAAATTCATTTTGTGTTACTTATTGGACATAGTAGAAATGCCCAAGTTCATTATTTGGCACATTTAAATTCAGTTTCTCTAGAAATATTTATTGAAAGACTAGCTTTCCCTATTGTCTCTTACTGCTATACCTGTTGAAAAATAGTTGACAGTATAGGTTTGTATCTGGGCTCTCTATTCTATTAAATTGGTCTTTGTTTCTGCATGTATACTGGTACCATATTGTTTGGACTGCTTTAATAGTTTGACTACTGTTTTGGCTAGCTTTAATAATTTAGTAGATTTTTAATATAATTTATATTAGGAAGGGTTATACCTTTGTCTTTTTTTTCTTTCTCAGTATTAGTTGGGCTATTTGTGTCTCAGTCTATATTTCAAAATCTTTCTGTCATTTCTATGAAGAATGTCAATAGAATTTTGATCAGTGTTGTATTGAATCTATATACTGGGTACTATGTACATTTAATAGTATCATGGAGCAATCCCTTTTCTAGGTACTTATCTAAGGAAAGTGAAATCACTACCTTTTACTAAAAAAAATGATATTTATACCTCTCATGTTCACAGTACAGCTTACCTTGAACAGTAGAGTTATTTAAAATAGTCAATATGCAAAAACAATTTAAATGTATTCTTTCAGAAGAATGGCAGAAGAAACACACACACATACATATCATATTTAATGGAACATATATGCTATATATGATATGTATTTCATGTATAGTAGAATCTTATTTATCCTTTACAAAGGATTATCTGCCTTTTGCCACATTTTGGAGACATCTGAAGGGTGTTCTACTAAGAGAATGAAAAATCAGACACACAAATATATTGCATGATTTCTTTTCACATGGGCTCTTACATAAAAGAATCAGATATATAAAAACAGAAAAGAAAGTAGTAGTTGCCAGCGATGAGGAGGAGGAAATGGAACAATGTAGGTCGACGGATACAAAACAATATACATGTGAAATAGACAGGTATTGCGGTCCAAGTGGTCATGTGAACTGTGATTAACAAAAATGTATCATCTTAGAGATTTTTGTTAAGTGAGTAGGTTTTTGCCACTCTTGTCATATATGTCACTTCTAATGATCACAAAATGCTAGTCCTTGTGGTCCTCAAGAGTTATTATGGTGATTTGATTATTCTGGAAAACTCTTCAAGCAATTATAATAATCATCCACTTGTTGCCAATGAGAAATGTGATGTGAGACCCAGAGAAGTTACCTTGTTTTCCCAGAGTTATATGGCTGAGATTCAAGCCCAGCTCTGTGAATCGTGCCTTGTGCTCCTATATTTTCTCCTCATTCCCATATTGTCTCCTCATGGGGGTGGTGTTCCTTCCTTTTCCCCAGGAGTAGCGACTCTTCATCATTCATCCACCCCCTCCTGGCTCTTGTTCTATGTGTCACCCACAAACAGAAGAGTCATCTTTTCAACGAGTGTGACACACACAGGACTGGAAAACACAAGCATTCCTTGCTCTCGTATCTCTGCTTGACTGGATTTTCCTGTGAGACTTTCTGTGATCTCAAGAGGCTCAAGGAATCCCTGCTTTACTGAGTTGCTCTTCTTTACCTGTTCTTCAAGAGGAAGTGGGAAGAAATCACAATCACTTTTGTCTCCCTGATTTAAAAAAGTAAAGTCTCTCATGTAGTGAAAAAGCATCACCCTTTCACCTCTATCACTTCCTTTTCATAACTCTTGCAGGGTGATGTCATCTCTACGGAGGCAGGCGAGTGGAATAATGTTAACATGAGACTTCTCCACACCTTTCTCACCCTCACAGCTTAAGACAACTCCAAGGTCAATTTTCTTCCAGGCTTAAGTTAATAACTGCTCAAAACACGAAGAGAAGAGAGGAACAACCTATTTTCTTCATGCAGATAAGCAAGTGCGCAGGTTCATGACTGATTTAACATTTTGTATTTGGGTGCTGCTCTCAGCATAAAGGTAATAGAAATGGCTATGAATTCATGTAAGGGCATAAATAGAGCTGGCATTTTAAGGTGTTGTGGGTAAAAAACCTGCAGCTTTTGACCAAAGACATTTTTAATGAAATATTGACTAATAATTCTTTACTAAAATAAGTCAAAGTGCATTTTAAAAGACAAGAAACCAGGCTTTGTCCTGCTTAAGCCATCCAGCTCCACAAGTATATTTCTCTCACAAAGAAGTGTTTATCTCAAGCTTGCAGTCACACAGTTTGGCAACTCACTGAGAACTCTACTTGTTTCTCCTCTTTTTCCTATTATCCAATTTCTTTCACAAACTTTTTAAATCATATTCCTTGGTTCCCAGTTTCTAAATTGTTTCTCACAAGTAAATGCACAATCATTTCCACATAAATTTGATTCATTATAGTTTCAAAGTCTCAAAACTATAAAAACAAATCAACATCTTAAGGTACGATTGCTATAGGAAAGATTTCCTAACACATGTTTTAGGTTGACCAGGAGCCTGAGTTTCAAAGGGCAGTAAATCTTCCATTGCACATGTGTATATGCACACAGGCATGCACACGTGCACACACACACACATGCGCATGTGCACATGGATGGGTGGATAGAAAGATAGATAATTGCTAGGCACAGCTAGTCTTAATGCCTCCGTTTGATGCACTTGGTTATCAGACACCAAAACATTCAAGTTGGATTAAGAAGTTTTCCATGTGGACCCCTGAGGACAGCTGATTATAGATATAACCTTTAGAGATTTGGTGTATTTCCCTCTTAATCAGTGCTGGAATGAGCTTCTTCCAAGTGGGGTATATAAGATTCCTATGGGAAAAATGGAGCCATTTAAAAAATAATGAATCTCCCTTTGCCCCTCTCCATTTCCATTTTGGAGCTTTATTAAGCCAAGATTACAGTCTTCATTTAGGCCCCATAAAACAGAATTGGCAAACACTTTTTTCACTTTATGCAGAAAGAGTAGGCTAAGAAGAGTATTGTGGAATCTAAATATAAGTAATACTACTGTGGGACCAAAAGGGGGAAAATTATTTAGGTGCAAAAAGGTCTTGTGGGGCCTGTGAGTTCCAGGACCATGGATTTTGATAGGGCAGAGGATTTCTGTTGCCTGGACAATCGGAAAGAATCGGCACCATCTCCATTTTGATTTACTACAGTAATGTACTCGAGAGTTCAGATGTAATTTCACAAATCGTCTAGTTTGGTTACCAGTGCCTTTCTCAAAAGCCACAAAGTGAATGTGTTTGCACGCATGCATGCATGTGTGTGTATATGTTACATGTCCCAAATCCCATCACCTTAATTTTCTGCCCCATCCTTCCTGAAAATAAACGGCGTAAAGATGTAATCAGATTTTCAGTAATAGGACCAAATGGAGCCAGCGACGAGACTTTCTAGGAAAGCAATCAGCGCATTAGTTCTCCAGGACCGAAACCACTTTTAACAAGGTTTGGGGTTTAGGGAGTGTCAGTCTAGGCTTCTGTTGCTTCCCCAAGAGAAAGCTCTATCCAGAATACTAATCTTCATTTACCATTTCTACAAAAGGGAGGAAAAGAACATTAGCTACTTTATTACACACATAATGAAGCAAACTGAACTGTTAACTATTTTTTCCAGCAGTAACTCAATTGTTCACAAATGCTCTGAAGTATAAATGTATATTTCATCAGTATTTAAAAATCATTCCCTGTGTTTCTATCTCTAACTTGTGAAAGCAGAAAATATCAAATGGTGCCAAAGAAAAGCAGACTTCATGCCTTCATGGGTATGCTGAACTGTTCTACAAGGAAGTAAGATTTAATCAAACAATATTCATGAAACATGGTTTTAAACAGTCAATTTCAATAATCCTAATTTGCAGGTGGAAAACTACCTGTTGTGCAATACTCTTTTCTGTGATATACCAACGTAAACTTTTTTTAAAGGAAACTCTTAGTCCTACTTAGAGACCAGAAGCCATTTTTCAAAAAGCCCAAATGACAGCTAAATAATAAAGTATGTCATAGCATAAACCTTAAACTTCCTCATATAAGACATACATGGCACATAGGTTAATGGCACAAATGTCATTTATGCCATTTAAAATTGCTTTCACGATGGATTAGGTAATATCTGCCTATGACCTGGTTACTTGTATTGTTAAAATCTTTCAATATGTATTACTCAAACTTTCAAATACTGCTTCAGCATAATGGATAAACCTTGCTAATACTTTATAGTAAGTGAAAAAAGCCTGACATAAAAGGTCATGGATTATATGGTTGTACTTGTATATGATGTCTAGAGCAGGCCCATTTATGGAAGCAGGAAGTAGATCTGTGAGTACCTGAGGTCGGGAGCCCTGGGCAGATGGGAGTATGATAACGAAAGCATGCAGCATTTCATTTTGTGTTGAGGAAACTGTTCTTTAGTTGAATTGCAGTGGTGCTTATATAACTCTGAATACATGAATCCCTCTTTGTCCAGTTTTACTTTATGGATTTCAGTTACCTGTAACTAAGGACAATCTAAAAATATTAAACAAAAAAAAATCAGTAAACAGTTCACAAATTTTAAATTACATTCTATGATGAGCACGATGATGGAATATTGCCTCTATCATTCCATATATCCCAAGACATATTCATGATTTATAGTATCCATCAACATTTGCTTCTCCTATTAGTAGCCTGCTTGGTTACCAGACAAATTGTCAATGTACTACAGTACTTGTGTTCTCAGCATCTTTACTTTACTAAATAACAGCCCCAAAGCAAAAGTGGAGAGATGAAGACAGTTAATAAAGCATAAAATACAGAAGAAAAGATGGGTAACTGTGCTACTTTGTAGCAATGCTGTAGTGTATGTGGAATTTGGAAGTATCTTGGGTTCAGACATCCAATGAGGGTTTTTGTTTCTTCCTCAGAGAATAAAGGAAAACTATACATACTAAAATGCATTGAATGGAACATTAAATTAGTGAATTATGTTTATTGAATAATACTTCAATACAACTGTTATAGAAGAAATAGCAAGCTATTTTAATAATTCTGCATAATAGAATTATGCCAGTTCCTTATCCAGTTCTTTTAGTCAAAATTCCTTTTCTTCCATTTGTTCCATCCAAATTTTAAGCAATACAGTCTATGAAATATTTTTTCCATTTAACTGTGAAATATTATTTGGGCTCAGTAAATAGATTTTGCAAATTTGTACTGGAGAATTTATTATATTATGGATCCTGGGAAGACTTAAATGCATAATGTAGATGTGACTGCTCTGACTGCTCAAACCTCTTATCAAATGTAGATAATGAAAGTTAGAGATACAACTCAGCAGTGCAAGTGCCTGCCTGGCAAATGAAAGGTCCTGATTTCAATTCCTAGTACCAAAAAATAAATGTAGATACTAAGATGAAAACCAGAATTTCAAAGAGAGATATTTAGCTTAGGTTTGCAGGGAAGAGAAAGATTCCTGGATGGCATAATATCTAAGCTAAATCCAAAAAAACAAAGCATAAATCAAGAAGAGAAGAAATGACAAAGGTATTGTATAGCAGTACAAATACTGAATTTTTAGACTGAAGAGACATTCCAGTGTGGCTCTGCCGGATCTTTGTGAAGTTAAGCTGAACTCAAGGCAAGAAAGAATATACTCAGAAGAAAGGACTGACATAAACAATAGGAGAATCTATGGCTGTTATAAGGTAAGAGGAAAGACTGAAAATCGAAAACTAATGATGAATTTTAAGCAGTGACATCACATGATGCATTTTTATTAAACAACAATCACTTTGCCAATATTTTGTGTAGTAAAATAGAAGACAGAAAGAGCAGACAAGAGCTGGGTTATTTTACTGCACAATCTAGGTCATACAGACGATGAATTCTGTTAGAAAGGACAACAGAACTACAAACAAAACCAAATGAATTTGATGTTGAAGGCTTCACTTGGACTCGAATGAATGGAAAGTGATTATAAAGAGTAAGGGATATTGTAGGTACAGACCCCATGTTTTTGACTTATGTTCTCATATTTTATGATAAAGAGACTGTGATTTTTATAAAAGTTTTAAATTTAAAGAAAAATTCAACAGATAGTGTAGGGAGTCTCAAAATTCACCATGCCATTTTCCTTATTATTACTATTATTAATCAATGTGATATAATGATTAAAATTAATGATGTGTTAGTAGTTTATTTTTATCAGAAAATCACAATTATTCTTTTTTATGCAGAATAATTTTTGTTCTCCCCAAATGCCTTTTGTGTTCCCTTAATGTATTTGTCTCTTCTTTGCAGTTTTTTGATTATTGCAGGTACCAACAAGTTGTGTAGAATCAATTCTCCACTTTTTTTTTTTTTTTTTTTGTGAAACTGGGGATTGAACTCAGGCCCTTGTGTTTGCCAGGGAA
>NDGM011247759.1:546-13412 GCA_002564305.1 Octomys mimax
CCAAAAAAAAAAAAAAAAAAAAAGATATAGAATTTGTAAGAACTTTTTTATCTGTTTTTTTGTATCCTCAGATTTTAGTAAAATATATATGCTAATGTTAGAAATGTCTTAGAAATATATTTTGGGAAGAAATACCTTTTTGGTAAGCATGTTTGCAATTCATAGATGCATGGATAAAATTACAAATCTATGATTTGGTAATTACTATATGTAAATATCCTTAGAGTCATTAAAAGCATGATTGCTTAAAAACTAAAAAGGTTTATCCAAAGTATAATCTTATTAGCAAACAGGAAGTGAATTTCACAATGAAATAATTGCATTTTATCCTTTGGCATCTTTACAATGATGGTCTATTTGAGGCATGCACCAGTCAGCTTGTGTTGGGTCATACTGCAGCACCAATCAACATGAAATTTCAATGATAATAATACAGACTTATTTCTTTTTCATGTTGCATGTCTATTGAAGGTTGACATGGCATATATCCTCACATCGTTCTTTCTTGTGTTGTCAGAGATGAAGGAAAGCCACAATGGGACTGCAGGACAAAGTTAAAAGTTCCTGCCTGGAGCACCACAAGTCCCTAAGGTTTACTTTGGGTTAGGCAAAATTAGACATGTGGTCAAACCTGAGATTACAGGGTGGGAATTAAGTTTCTGCTCTAACAAGAAATCCAGGAGTGAGGATTTAGAAGGAAGAGAAGTGAATAATTTGAACAAATAATGCAATTTACTACAGGTATCATTGTGATTTCTAGGAATGGGTTCAGCTCAAGGACAATGGATGCAGCTGTCTACAAAAGGAGATTATCTCTAAAATTTTATCTCATGATCAGTATGTACATTTTCCAGTGTTTTACTTGTTGGCTGGGATTTTAGTTGGGTGTTGGATGAAAATTTTCCCTGTATTTCTTAAATCCCCTAATTGTCTAAGTCAAGGCTTCTGGCTTTAATAAATAGAATCCTACATTGAACCAGTGTCACTATAGCATGAAAGAAGGTTCCATGGAGTATAGGGGTGTGCCAGGAGCCCAAGTGCAGAAGCCTTCTGGGCTCACTTGGGACTAGACCACTGCTAGGAACCCTTCCCTCTCCCTTTCCCTGTTTTCTTTTCTCCTTTTGTTTTATTCTATTGTGTTCTGTGTGATTCTGTTCTGCTTTGTTGAAGCAGGGTCTCACTTTGTGTTACAGGCTGGCCTTGAACTCACATCTGTAGCCCAGGATGGCCTCCAACTCATCGCATTCCTCCTGCCTCAGCCTCCCGTGTGCTAGGATGATAGGTGCGCACCACCAGGCCTAGTTTCTTTTCTCCTTACGAAACCCATGAATGTCTTTCATTGTCTTTAGATATGAGTGATTCTCACTGTATTTTCATGTATTTTGTGCTCAGTGCAAACCCCACTGGCTCCCGAGTAGATGTGTCACTGCATGAAGATACATCAGCCTGCACCAGCCTTTCTGTTACGAGATCTGAATTTTCCAAAGAGGGCAATAGGCCATGATGAGCTAAGGTCATAGAACATAAGTTTTTATGGATTTGGAATGAGCGGGAGCAGTTCACAGGACAGGACTTGGTGGACAGTCCAAGGCTGTCTAATGCACAAGGGCTAGATTTTTTTCCGTTAAAAATAAAGAAATTTAACATGAATTTTCCTTATTTTTATAATTATATCCTGTTGACTATGTTTTCAATAATTTCTTGGATAAGTCTTTTGCTATTTGATGTAGAAATTATAGCAACTGATACAGCTTTAAAGGTAGCTAACAGGACAATTTTGAAACTCGTCAGTTGTTAAAGAAAGTGTGGGGAGCACTCAGGCTCTGCCATGTGCTCTGCTCCCAGTGTTCACCAGCGCAGGGCTCAGTCAGGGCTCCCCTTTAGGCACCCCGGGAGGTTCAGGCCTGTCGTAGATCACAGTTCTCTGAAATTGGAGGGTTGAGGAAAAGGGAGATATTTGGTATTCTGTGAAAACGAGTTCAGTCCTCAGACTTTAAAATGTACATTACATCTAATACAATCTTAGCGTTCTTTTAAATTCTGTGAAACTTAGGTGCTCTGATAAACCCAACTGAAAATATTGATGTGGCTGTTTTTGCAATTTCTTTGATCAGAAAGTTTGTTTTAAGTCTGAGTACTGTAGAAAAGTGGAAACAATGATTTCTCATATTCGCATCCATGTCCACCAGCTAGACCCTTTCTTTTAGCCACATTTACTGGGTCTCTCTATACAAATGCTTGTTTTTGTAAGCCAACATTGTTGATTCAGTTAAGAGAAGCTCATTTCATTCCTTTATTGCCTTCACTCCTTTGTGTTGGATTTCCTTCTTGTCATATTAAAAAAAAATGTTCATGTAAAAACTCTACCTAAATTAAATGTATATGACCCCAAAGGCTCTGATACCATTTCAGTCATTTATGACAGCAGAGACAAAACTATACCTATTGTTAGAAAAAACAATTAATGGTCTCCACATCAATTGCCTTTAACATGTGTGCTGACGTTTGTTTCCCAGGCCAATTTGCTCATGCTATATTCTATTTATTTCCATTTCTTATTTTATTTTATTTTGAAATGTAAAAACAGAAACAAAAACGAATAGAAAAAAAAGACAGAAACAGGATAATATACAACAATGCATAGGTTACAGATTTTCCAAAACAGGAATAGCTAACTGACAACGGTTGTTATGTTATCTATTCCTATTCCTGTAGCTGGAAAATGATTTAGAGTGAACAGCAGGTGGCAGTGTTACCAAAGGTTGTACTTTTGGGATTGAATCAGCCCGGAAAGGATCATCTTGCCAATCTGAGTAGAGCAATCAGTAGAGCCTTTAAATAAAGATTTACACCTCTCGATTTAATTATACTTTAAGAATTATTTTAGTAAACAATTGAATGTTATAAGTCAAACATATTTGAAAATATTGTTTTGGCCCTGAATTTTGTTGTAACCGTGGGACCAAAGACGGTAGCAGGCAAGAGCCAATTGGGTTTGCCTTTGTTTCTTGCTTATTTAATTGCAGCAAAAAGTGTAAATACTTTTAATTGGAAATGTAAGATAGTTTAAATCCTGTTAAAAATTTCAGGAGAAAGATCACAGTGATATTTATGTCTATTGATGAAAAGTAGTGATTCATAGTTTTGTGGGAAACGTCAAGAAATTTATTTTAAAGCAAAATTACTATTATTGAACAGAGTAACAAATTTTAGGAAGTTTAAATTGTTCTTGACATTTGTCAAAGTAATTTTAAAAGTCTTCTTTAGTTTTAATATGTTCTGTAGGCCATAATTTTGATGTGATGCTTCTTTCATTCTAAAGAAAAGAAACTTGGAGAAAAAGGAGTTGTTCTTTTCATTGAGGTATTTGATTTAATGTTCACAATTTTGGTGTTATTGTTCCAGAAAGAATGACATGAGTGTGACACATCAAAACCTGTTTAATGTTGCTTAAATTACAATAGCTCCATATGTGTTTGCATAACTTCCATACGATTTATGTATATGCTCATCTAGATAGTGGAGAGAAGATCAGTGTTTGATTTCTGTTATCAGTGTAATTATTCATCTCACTGAGAACACAGAAAAATTAAGATTAGCACAGAATTGAGAGATATTGCAGTTTAATGGGATCATGGCTAAAATAGTAAACTGAAGTCCGAGAGAGGTTTCACTGAGGGACTCAGTGGCCTGAAGGACTTCACTGTATTCGGATTTGAATTGCAGACTGGCTCAGGACGAGTTGGCTGCAAGTTAGTATTTTACGTACTTCACTCTCTGGACTCCCGGATCCACTGGGCTCTGTAATTTGTTGTGAAGAAAATGACGGGCAAAGAATTTGTCTTTTCCAAAAACAATGTATTCTGGCCATTTCTCTAACTAGTTGACCTCATGCCTACATTTGTTTGATGAGTAATTAAATTTTGGCATGTGTGACTAGACAGCGTTTTGTGGGAAATACTCTATGCAGATATTGTTGTCTCAACAGTTTTAGACTGTAAGCAGAAAAAAATGCTAAACATTTCTAAATTACATTAAGATAAAACAGCAAATCATCAGGAGATTAGAGTAGGTTAAAAGGACTCTTAAGCATAATTACAGATTCCCCAAGGGGCAGCTTTATCTCTGAAAAACAAACAGCACAGAATGAAACTTTAAATTTTTCTTCAAGGGTTACATTAGATGTAGGAAATGATATGGAGACAGTCTGCATTTAATGGAGGATAAATCATTTCTGAAATAGAAACACATTGCCAGTTCTTAATAAGATATAAATGGTTTACGGAAGCCACTGGTTAGGTCAAAACAAATTTTATACATTATTATCATATAACCCAATATGTACATATAGTGCTATTCATTAAAGTCAGGCAAGTCATTGTTTCCAGAAAATTCTCAGGTCAAGTATACAGGCAAGTGAAAGTGCCATAGAGATAGAATTTTATCAAGTTTGTCCCGTAGTAATCTGTGTTTTAAATTATAGCACAACTCATTCCAAATCAATATAATGAATTGATTTGTAAATGTTTCAGGCAGCCTACCTTCTTTGGATTTTGTCTACTGAATGTGCGCTGCAGGTAAAGCATCTTTTTCTGCATAATTAATTCTACGTTCTTGGCCTTTCACTCAGTATAAACTGGGTTTAGAAGGCAGGAACATATGTGAAGGTAACATTATGCACATCCATTATTCTCATTCTTATAAATATTGAGTTTTCCTTTTTGATGGGAAATAGGAGAGAAAGCAAAACTGAATCTCTCAATTCAGTGTTGCTTTTGGAAGATATTTTACTTTCTTATTTTCTGGAAAAATATGGAACTTAATGTTTTTTCAAATGCCTAGATTGTCTGACCACAGGTACATTCATTATTTTTATAGCTATGGTTATATTTACAATAAAGATTAAAGAAGGAATAGAAACGTGGTCTGAATTTCGAGAATTCTGAAAGTCTCCTGACAGAGTAGAAATGGAAAACGTTATTGTGAAGAATAAATTCAACTAACGTTCACTGAGTAGATATAGTGCCTTCTGTATATCATGCCCTGGGTTAGTTACTTTTTAAATATATTTCGGTTTTATAAGATACCTAGAATGTGTTTTGTTTATCATCTACACAGAAGGAAGTTGGAGAGTTAAATTGTTGAATCTGGGACAGGTTTCCATAATCTTATTTCAAATCTCACAAGCATCATGTTTCTTCGCCACCTACTAGTTGTCAAGGACCAGATACATATAATAAATCAACTCAGTTTGTGCATTGAGGAACTTCCTATGGTGCCCTATTAGGACTGAGAGTCATTTAAGCCAACAGTGTGTTACCGTTTCTTAAGTCCCAGTGTAGGTATGACTCGAAGAGAAGTACTGCTGATAAGGGGAGCTAAATGTGTAGTCACTGAGATGCGCAGGGATGGGCTAAAGAAATGAGAATTACACTTGTGTGGCTGACTTCAAATGATCGAAATGTTACAGTAAGTAGGCTAGGACTCCTGGGTTACTCTGCTTGTGGGCATGGCTGTAAGAGTTTTAAATCTTTGAAAATACATCTGAATGATTTGAAATTCCAAGTTAAAATAGTGTGAGTTTTACTGTGTCAAGTACTTGAACACCAGTCTTTTGCAGGACATATTTGACAGGATATAGTTTAACAGTGGTTCTTTACAATGCCCACTAGCAAGGCATATACATATACAGCTTCTTGAAAAAATATACATAATTACACAACACAATTTGGTTGACAATGATAATTATTATGAAAGCATATATTCCAGTTGTTTATTAGTGTTTATTTAGCAGCTTCATATCAAATTATTCAGTTTATGGAGTATACATGAAGGATTATATGATAAACATCTCCTATAAGAAAGATAGTTTTTAGGATTTTAGAGTTTTGAAAAGTATAACTGTTGATAAAGAATATTTATGAATCTGACAATGTCCTTACTGTTGACAGGATATAGTTTAACAATGGTTGTTTACCATAAAGGTCTCGGTTGGTTAATGCCCTTATATGTAGAGAACCTAATGAGTTTGTAAGTCCTATTTTGTTTGTTCTAGAGTTAGCTACATTCACCGGTAGCCCCCCCCCAAAGTTGACATTTAAATTTCACTTGTAATTTGGGAATTTATGGAAACCTGAAATACTTAGAGCATCTTCCTATGTAATACCTTATTTCAGCTTAATGCTACTGTATTTCTATCTTAGGTTTTACTTGGTTATATGGGATTTCTAATATTGTTAAAGCTCTGTGTTCTTAATGTGGAGTTGTACTTTGAAGCTAAAATTATCAATGTGTAAAAATACATGCATAGGTTCTGAATTACTTTTCTGATATGATATGAATGTAATATAGTTGAAGAATTTAAAAGCCAGATAGTGCTTAAGTTGTATTTCTCTTCAAGTTAACAGTATCTTAGGTATAGCATCACCTTGAAAAGAAAAAAAAAACATTATTTGGAAATGTAATAGTTTAAACAATAGCTTCTCTGACATCTCTCTGGTTTATCAGTTGTTTCTCTTTACCACAAAACAGGTGTCCTTTTTCTCTGTCAGCAGAGTAGACTGAGAAACAAGGCTTGCCACTGAACTTCACAATTTTGCTAAATATTTTATGAATGCAAGGCTGTAAGGGATAGAAGTTTTTTTTTTCTATCAGAAAAGGGAATAGGTGATTATTTTTATTACAGGGCTCAAAATTAAAATAACAATTGGTCACTAGTTTTTAAGAGATCTCTGGGTTGGGACTGAATACGTTTAATGCTTCTGTGAAAACATACGAGTCAGTTATAGTAAAATTGTGTACCTGTGTGCTTAGTCTCCCTATTGCTACTTAAAGAAAACCTCTTATTTTTTGCTGTTCTTTTTAGGATTTTGAACTAAATAGGTTTTCAATGAACAGGTTCCAAACAGATTCTATGTGGATTTTATGATATCAGCACCAGAAATAAGACCTGTTGGGGGCCTGCCGGTTAGCCTAGTTGTTTAAGCTCCTGCTCATGCAAACAGAGCCAGGCACAGGATACTGCGGTTTGATCCCTGGCTCTGCATGCCTTACCAGACCTGCCCTTAAGGCAGCCTCAGCCAACACCCACCCCCCCCCAAAAAAAAAAAATCCTTCTCAACTTTTAGACCGCACATGGTGGCACACACCTGTAGTCCTAGTCCTAGCTCTTGGGAGGCCATAAACAGGCAGATCACTACAAGTCTGATTTAGTTTTGAGACCCTGAACACTCTGCAGACCCTTCCCTAAAATACAAAAAGAAGAAGAAAAAGAAAAAGAAAACTGTGATACCTAAGGATGACCTTCCTGTTGAATTGTTTTGTACACAGGAAGCAGGATCTTAAATTCTTATTAGCTTATTAATATTTCAGCGTAGTAGATAAATAAGGACTGTTTCCTAATTATTGTCACAGTAACTTCAACTTCATATAATTCTAGTTTCTTAACAGTGTGAAGAGGTGTGAGCTGCAATTAATATTTAGGATTATGAAATCCTAGAGTTATAGGTGTGAAGTATGTAAATATCATTATCCTAATAAAAATTCAAATTTGCAAAATGAAACCTTTGCATACCTGGAATGAATTGCTCGCAGTGAAGAAAATCCTAACATGGCCATTAGGGGGTGCAAAGACATTACAGAAATGAACAAACTATTCCTAGAACAAGACACAACTGGATACATTTTTTTGACTATAAAATGCTTAGTATTTCAGAAAACATTCAAATCTTTCAGAACATTTCTTTGAACATGAGATGGGTATATGCTCATCTGTGTATAATCCTACTTTCTTTACTTGATTACTTGTGAATGAACAAGTGTCACCATGTTGACTCTTGAAAAGTTTAACAAGGATTAAATCAGTAGCACAGCACTGGGGAGGAGGGGCAGTGCCATTACTGTTGCTGTTATTGAAATAAGTATTTTCAAAGTCGTAAAATACCATTTGAGAGAGATTTAGGCCTTGTGTCTTGTTCTTTATCTACGAAGACAGACTCTTGATTTGGAAGTGGGAACTGAGAGTTTTGGGGAAATCTGAGAAAGACAAAAATTCTGTAAAATGTCTTTTAATTAAATATAAAACAAGATTTTTATTTATTTGTAAATTTTGGCCCTGAAATTATTTTGTGTTTTAGATGAGGTAATTTTGTGGGATGGATCTGTAGGCTGACTCTAAGGGCTTAACTTGCTCCTTTGTAAATTTTAAGAAACAAACCCAACCCAAGCAAAATAAGTAATCTAAAATTAACTCTATTAATACATTAATTGACAGGAGGAAATTGCGAATTACCTGTAATACAGCATGCAGTTTTTTTTATGGCCTTAGCTGGGCAATTAGGTAAGATTAATTCTTTTTCTAAATAGTGTTTGTTTTGTGCTAACGTTAGAGAAAATTGAGACCTGCATCTCTTATTAGTTGTATTTAAGAGGAAATAAAGTATCATTAGACATTCAGTTTTAAGACTGTATCTGAAAGAACACTTCAGAAAAAACTCTTTTTGGTTATTCTATGTTAGCTTTTAAAATGAAAAGAAGGCTTGAAGTGAAATCTCATAGGAGATGTTATGTCAGTTGAAACAAATTTTTTTGTTGTTAAGATCTAAGTAGTTGTCATCTACCAAGAGAGGCCCCAAAGCTCATAGCATTCCTTAATTTTTTACTATCATGATCCTTGAGCCATAGGAATTCATTAAAAATTAACAGCCTCCTTCCTTTCTGCTGACCATTCTCCAAAACAGCTGAATTAAGGGAATGCCTACAACCAGATTCTTTATGTTGGCAAGGACAGGGGAATCAACTCTAACGGACTTGCCCAGCTAGGTAGATATTCAGACCATAGTCCTAGAATTCTGATAGTAGCATATATTTGTTCAAATCTCTACACATTTTTATTATAGGCAGATTCATATACAGAACGTTTGGGATGCAGAAGTATATTACAGATTGATCCACGTGAGCTAGAAATTATCAGGATGTTTCGGCCCATCCTCCAGCATTCTGGTGTCTAGTTGAGTTGCAGAAAGCTCGTTAGCTTAGAGAAGAAAACGAGCGCACTTGTTGAACTTTCAGAAATATATTTTGGCAATGATTGGGAAGCTCTACTCGGATTGATACTGCCCTCTGAACTTAAAAAAATAGCATCATCCTCAGCTATAAAAACCATGATTATGGCTAGATACAGTTTTATGTTAAAGTGAAAAATAAAGATATATTAATCCAGATTTCATGCTTGAAGGAGCAAAAAGCTTGAGTATATGGTGAAAGGTATTAAGTAGTCATTTTTAAAAGGCCAGAAAAAAGCAAACATTTTAGCTGTAATCCTTTTACTCAACATTCAGTTATTATATTCCAGGCATTGATCAGACTGTTGCTATTTTAAGATCAATGAATTCTTAGTGCAAGGCATTTTAAGGAGGTGAATTTACCTCTTTCTTAGCTTCTATGTTTACTCAGAGGACGTTAGGTATCCCTTAATATTTCTAATAAACACTCTACTTGCCTTGAAGTGATTTCTGTACAGATTTGGATATAGTTGAAGTGTTAAAGGTAGTTATGCTTTTTAGTTTAGAGCTTTGGATCATTATACTACATTACCATTTTCTATAGTTGTAGTAATTTTATACCTCATCTGCAACATATATTACTTTGGCATCCAGTATCAGGGTGGCATAGAATTATCTTTCAATAAGAAAAAAAAATGCCACGCTGGAAATAATGTTGGTATTTAAAAGAAGTTGTATTGTGCGTGTGCCAACCTTAGTCTTCCTTACTCATTACCCACTAGGGACAGTAAGGGCTATTTAATTCATTTAATTTATTGTACACTATGTCCTAAAGACTCCATGGCATCCTTCAGACTCAATGGATATTTATCTTCTTTAAAGGTCTCTAGGGAAGAAAAATCAATACGCTACCTTAGTGACCCATCTTAGTGTGGGACAATCCTCCTACTTTTATATAAGAAGTAATGGGGAACACTCAAGTTTGACATAAGAGTAATCACTTGTGATGAGTGACTCTGAGAGACGAGAGGCAACTACACATTTCTTCTGTTCCCTGTGGAGAGAATGAATGACCTCTCACAGCCTTCACTTTTCCCTGGTGTTCTCCCTGAAACAGTCATGATCCTGTTAATGTTAAATTTGAAAGAGATAAAACATAGCTTTCAGGCAATGTATATAATTAGGGGAAAATGAGAGATTGAGGAAAACCCTTTAATATCCTTTCTTCCTTTAACACTTCCCGGCTGTCTTTCCAACTTTCCTCTGGTCACATTTATTTCTCTCAGCTCATTTTCCCGCAGATGGATGTCAGTGAACACAAGTTTTGGTCCTGACATGTCGTGGCCCTCAGTCTCGGAGCTCTCCCTTCTTTGACAGGAGACAATTAAAGAAGAAACGGAAAGAAGAGGAGGATGGAAGGGAGGGGGAGGTGATGATGAGGTGTTGGCTTAAAGTGAGTAAGGGTGTGTAGGCCTGAATGCTGGTGATTGACCTCAGCCCTAGCAGGAGCCCGGATGGGTGGAAGAAGATTTCCAAGGAACAAGGAAAATAAGCTGAGACCCTCTGTATAGTAGTAAGACTCTTTTCTGACTTCTAGAATTAAAAGACAAAATTACACAAGTCTCAACTCTATGAGATACAGGGCTTACAGTTGGTGCTGTTGAAACTCTTAGAACTTTCAAAAGTTTTAAGTCATATACTACCATTTTAGGGCAATTTAGAACCTAAGTCTTGCATGTTACCTGTAAAGATGGACAATTGACTGGGGAAAGGGATTTGATTCCTATAGCAGGAAGCTGGGATAACCTATGGTCTCCTGGCCACACAAACCACCATTCGGAAATCTGAAGAACATAAGAACTATAAAGCAACCAAAACAGGAATTCTATTTGAATAAGATAATAATTTTGAAGAAATCTCTCTGGAGATGGTCTGCTCCAGAGTTGTGTGGATATGATGCTATTTTAATGAAACCAGCATGATCAGCACATCATATTACTACATAATCAAGCTGTGATAATGTTTCCACTGGATATTACATCAGTGTTTTCTCATCTGCTCTGATTCCAGATGAAACTTAAGGTGTTGACTACAGACTATGAAGTCCAAAATTATTTGGATCTTGGTTGCTGTAGTCTCTTCTAAAATGTTGCATTTTAAATTTAGGCTTTGGGGACATTCTTGCTACTGAGTTTCAGATTACATTGAAGAGAATTGGGGAATAAAAGTTGTTTTAGGTAGAGCTTTTTGGGGGGGGGACAGAAACAGCCTCTATGCAAACAGTATCTATTGATACTGGATTTCATTTGAAAGAGAGAGCTTTATTTTAAAATTTGAAATATTTAAATTATTCAAGGTAACTCTGCCCCGCCATGTAGCTCCATGGCACAGTGGCTGCTGGGAGGTGTGAGGTCATGAATTTGATTTCTGGTACCAAAAAGCAAACAACAACAGCAACAACCATAGCAACAAGACAAAGTAGCTCTGGCCAATTTTAACTTACAAATACTGTTTTGCAAGTTAACTTTGTACTTTTTAGGTTGTATGGCTTTACATTTATGTTACAAAATAATGTAGTTCTGATTGATGGCAAGGAATGTGGATGGAAAACAAGGATTCTAAAATGTAATAATACAATATTACTCTATTACTTTCTTTTGGGGAAATATATTATTTAGGTATTTTGAGAAACCCCTGCTGCCATTGGCCTGGCTTGGTGGCTTCCAGAAACATCCTTCTCTCAAAATCTGTACTTAGGATTTTGACCTCGTTCTTATTATTACATGGCCAAAATTTTTGAAACCATTTATAGACACTTCCCCTCCCTCCTTAGCCATATCCAAATCATTAGCAATTCTTATACCAACTGCAAAATATATTTGTCTTCTGCTCTTTCTATTAGCATCTGCCCATCTCCATCTCTTGCCAAGAGGTTGCACGCAGGCCTCACAGTGAGCTCCACTCCCACGCCCACTGGCTTTCAGGGTGGCTTACATGGGCCATTTTTATAAATTAAAAGGTTTATTGATAGAGCAGTTTTGGGTGTAGAGAAAAATTAAGAATAAAATAGAAAGTTCTCAATTACCTCCCCAAATCCCAGTTTCCTGTCTTATTAATTGCTTGCATTTTATGGTACATTTATATTATTAATAGGCTGCTACTAATCCTGAAGTCCATGATGACATCATAGTTCACTCTGGGTTGACCATCCTATGAATTCTGGCAAATTTATAATGACATGTACCCAATGTTGCAGTGTAATTTTAATGCTTTCCAAAGTGTCTGTATTTTAGTATTCATCCCTTGTTACTGTCTTCTAAATTCTTATAATGATGTTTTGTTTATATTTCTGCTAATTTTATGTTGTACAGAATGCCATACATTTGGATCTCTCAGCTTGATTTTTTAAAAAATGTGGCATTATGAATTTAAATTTCTTTCATGTCTTTTGTGTGACTTATGTTATTTGAATGATATTCTACCATGTGCATAGTCCTTAAGTTCTGGATCCCTTGGTATATTGGATGCACAGTCTGGGAGGATTACAAGCTTTGGCAATTGTGAATAAAGATGCTATGAATATTGGTGTGCAGCATTCTGTGTGAATATACATTTTCAACTTCTGAGGGTATTAATGTTTGTTGCTTTCTTTGAAAAAGAATATTTAGTTCTATAAAAATCCTGTCCAACTGTCTTGGAATGTGACAGTGCCATCCCCATGAACAGGAATGAGGGTTCCTGTTTCACAAGGAGGCCAGCACTTACTGCTGCACACTATGGTCCTTCAACCACTACAGAAGACGTGTAGTAGCATCCCTTTACTGACTCCTCTCTTCTCCTCTCCTCTCTTCTCCTCCCCTCCCC
>NDGM011247770.1:3800-18694 GCA_002564305.1 Octomys mimax
ACTGGGGATTGAACTCAGGCCTCTGCACTTGCCAGGCAAGTGCTTATTCCACTGAGCCATCTCTCCAGCCCTCTTATACTCTTTAGAGTTTAAATACTTAATTGGACATGATGAGTCTTAGATATTCTTAGTTGTATAGGCTTAGAGTATATATAAACAACTGAATCCAAGTTATATATTTGAAATTTTAGTAGATACCTGTTTTTAAAACCGTAAAGAAATATGTGAGAAATATATGAATTTATAAAAGTTAAGGATGTAACTCTGAAAAGTGACAGTATGAGAGTTCTAAGGAACTATTACACTGGCAAAAGATAGCATGTCCCTTGAACAAATATGCCCAAGACACAGTGATACCACGTGGTCCTAAGACACACAGAGCTGAATAAAACATCACATCAGTGTCAAGAAATTAACACAGATAATAAACCAAGAAAATAACTGTAGTCTTAAGTAATACAACAATTAAGGTATTATTAGGTAGTGCCTGTAACACACCTTTATGGATGTCATCACTGTCTGAATTCCTGTGTAATTGGGATTTTAGGAGAAAGAAGGTCATAATCAATTATAAAGGGGACAGAGACCAGGAAAGTCCTCATGAAGGAGCATATAATTAATTTGAGCCTAGAAGGATGAGAAGAAAAGCCGAAGGAGAAAGAAAGTATATCAGACAGAGTGAGGTAACTAAGCCAGGAAGGAAAACGAATGAGCGCATTCAGAAGGCAGCGCAGGCCCGAGCAGCTCTCCCAGGCCTCTAAGGGTGAGAGGCTGAAAGTGGACAGTTGAGCAGGTGCCTCTTGTAAAGCAACCTGAGTGCCCACGTGGGGAGCCTAAGCCTGGTTAGCAAAGCCATCAGAAGTCACCAGATGAATTCAAAACAGAGAAATGTGTTCTACATAATCACTTAAAATGGACCTTTAAAACTCACGGGATGAGAGAAACAATATCTAATTTATTTGATCATGAATGAACACTTCCTCACCTGTCAACTCAGAAACTTCCTTTGAGTAGAAGTAGAAGGTCCAACGAGAAGAAAAAGCAGAAGACTAGAGAAAAAAGTGTACCTTTGTGTTTGCTGGGCGTCCACATTGTCCCCATCAGCTTCCCAAGCCCCTCTGAGAGGCCAGCATTCTGACAGACCGTCTCATGCTTCTTCTGAGAGGAAGTAGGGTGGACAGCTGACCAGGTGCCTGGCAGTGCCCCTGTCCCTTACTACCTTAGCAGTGGAAGGACTTTAAGACAGACTCTGAAATGAGACAAGGGTGTGCTGGAGTTTGTTAGGAGTTCCCTAGTTCCCTGAGGTGCTCCAAGTGTGTGTTCCATTCAACAAATCTACCACTCTAAATGCCAGCTGCTCACACAAGGAATTGCTTCACCACTAACAGCCATCTGGAGGAACAACTTAGATGATTCTCAGGAGAGTCTGACATTCTCCCCTGCCCCAGCTGAGGGATGACATTTCCCATCACAACTCCTTGCTCTCTTCCTGGGACCTGAACAATGCTGCTCTTGACTAGAATGGAAGCTTGAGAGTGGTTGGTTTTGTCTCTCACCAATTCCCCTCCCTCTGCATCCTCCATCTGTCTGAGAGCTTTGTGCAAGACACGGGGGATGAGAAAGAACAGAGTTGGCCCAAGGTTGGTGGATTTCTTTGGGCAGAAGATGAGGTCATCAGGGAGGGCAGTGATTGCAGAATTAGATACAGAGGGCTAGATGTGAAGGCTATTTCATAGGGAGAATGGGGAGGACTTTGCAGGCTGTTGAAGGTGAATGTGACCAAAGAAAGACTCAAAACAGACTCAAATTGTGTGTGTGTGTGTGTGTGTGTGTGTGTGTAGAAAGTGAAACAGGAAGAGAGACACTTTGGACACATTCCCTGCAGACAGTATGTAGAGCTGTTTTGTTGAGAATGAATACCGTTATTTTCTCCAGAGCATGGGCCGGGCTAGAGGATTTAGGTCTTGGGGTCAAAAACACAACAGATTAGGAACCAAGAGAAAAAATAAGGCCACTCAGGAAAGGATGGAGAGCAGAGGCCCTAAACTGGCCCTGCAGGTTGTTTTTTTGCTTCCGTTAGTCATTTCTTTTTGCTTTGTTTTGGCGGGTTTTGTGGAAGTAGTTATTATTTTTATTGCCATCATTATGTGTACATTTGACTATATAGATTTTCCTGGGGAAAAAAGATAAAAGGCTTTTCAAAATAATGCACTAAGACTAACAAAAGTTACAGAGCAAATAAGGATGTGGCAGACCACTCAAATTCATGGGACCGCAACCATAACACTAACAGAAATGACAATAATCTTACTAAGTTGTTAGCTCTGCTAAAAATAAATTAAATCCCCAATTTTTTTTCAAATATCCAAACTGACCGATAGCTAGATGGAAGGATATAAGGAAGGCCTCTGAGCTAAAGAGGAAAGGGCAGAGACACACACACAGTAGGCACTGCCACGCCAGATCCTGCCAACTCAGGGGAAGAACTGGATGAAAGCATTCAGCTAGCCAGTGCCTTTTAGGACCAGCTCTGTTACCTTGGTGCAAACCCTTCTGGTTGCAAGGAAAAACAAAGTGACCCCCCCCCACCTGATGTTGGTGGTGCTGTCATTGCCAGAAGAGAAGCACACTCACAGGGAAGAAGCATACTCCCCCCCTCACCCACCTGTCTGATATTTGTACTTGCAGTTCATTTCTCATAGTAAGATTCCTGAAGAGATGAGACCTGAACCTATTCTCATTCAAATGATTTCAAGAATGGTCCATTCTGTCTCCACTAGCCACACACACACACCCCAATTCCATTGGCCTGAACCCCACCTCCTATCTGTTTCACATCTGTGTTTCCCACTGTCTCTGTTGACTTTTAGTTTGCAGGCACTTAAGTAGACAAGAAAAGAACTTATCAGGAAAGATCAGAGCTAAGGGCAGGCGAGGAACTAAGAGCTAATTATTAGAGAGGGAGAAAGAACATTAGACAAAAATTCTAGGGCTGAAATCAAAGAAAGAGAATTTCAGAAGCACAGAGCTATGCGTGTAAGATCTTGGAGAGAGGTCCCTGACGTTGGTGGATTAGTCCAGCAGGGCAGCGCTGGTCAGCTCAGTGAGGGCAGTTCTGCATGATGTGGGGCAGAGCTGAGCTGCCCACCTTGGGTTTAAGAAGCTGCAAGAGGAGGAGGGAATGTGCTACAGTCTTTAGAGAAGTTTGATATGGGAAAAGGGGGAGAGGAGACGGCTGCTTCTATGGGGAGACATGTTGAAAGAATTCTCTTTGTCAGATGACAAATACTTGAACGTATTATTTTTAGACTGAAGAGAAGTAGCTACTGGGGAGGAAAAGGGAAATGATTGAAGATGAGAGAGCAAGAGCAAAAGAAAGAATAAATGGAACAACTCTCCAGAGAGCCAATTTCCATTACATAATTCACTAAACAAATGTAGATTCATCTTTGTTTTATTTCTAGCTCTTTTTGGCTGGAAGTGTGATTTCTAGCAATCTATGTGTACAGTCTCCTCTGCCCCCTTCAAGTGCACCCCAGTAAATCTCTGCATGGCTCTTCCTATAGTAGATGCCTGTCCTGTAGTAGATCTGACCACTACATACATTTAGATGTTCGCGAAGCCTCGATTTGGGGGTGAATCCTGAACAGATAGAAATAGTTGTAGGCTCTTGCTGCCTTACAGAGCCCTGAAGGTGCTTAGCAGAGATTCAGTAAGACCAGACCCCTTTATTACTGATAGATTGCCTGCCTAATTATGCTTAACATTTCAAACATTTTTAATTTTTAATTGTTTACATTTAATTATCCGCATTACTTAAGCATCCAAATTCCACAGCTAATGTTCTTGATGAAATATTTACTAAACAATCAGTCCCCTTGGATCCCACAGAGCTACACATATTTGATTCATGGCAAGATTTTCCTCCTTTGTACACCTATGTCCCGGTGGTGGCTGAAGCCTTGGATGGCATCTTTTTCAGTGCAGGGACACCCTGCTGACTCTGATGGGGTGGTCATTCTGCTTGGCATTGGCACTGGCAGGCAGGATGCCATGGGGTCCCTCTTGCCATCTCTGTTCCTTCTTCTCTCAGGTTAGGGCTGGAAAAGGCACTAAGAGCTGGGTCTAGTGACTGGATTGCAAAATAACATTATTGTGTGGTCAAGGGGCAAAGGTGGGACAAAAATGCATCATTGCCTCTATAAGTGATAGTTACTCAATCACTGATGGGCCAGGAGGCATTACCAAAGCTAAACTAGGGTTGCCAAGGAGAATGCCTTTCTAGTGCTAGCGCAGAAGCCAAGCAAACAGAATTATCCACCCCTGGATCTCCAATCAGTTACCTTAGTTCCATCATCCTCTGCACAGAAAGGGAGGGGCCCTGGTGAGAAGAACTTGAGTTGTTTTCATTGGTTTTCAGGAAGAAATAAAGCAGTTGTTCTCATCTACCTGTGCTCTCTAGTGATGTCCCTTCGTCACCAATCAATCACAAGCTTACCAAGAGGCCCCATTATGTGATCTGTGAGGCGGCATGTGGTGGTGAAGAACGAGGGTTATGAATGACCTTCAGTCATTCCACAGGTATTTACTGCCCACCTCCTGTGTGCCAGGCAGGAGACTACCACTGAGAGACAAAACCCAACAAGACAAAGGTGGTAGCTACTTTCATGGAACTTGCAGTGCAGTTTGTCTAAGATTTGAGTTACCATAGCAACCAACTAGCTACAGGACTTTGGAGAAGTCGCTGAACCACTCCAGGCCTCAGTTTGCTTCCCTCTGCAGTGGGAATAATCCTAGCGCCTTCCTCACAGGCTAGTCATAACTATTTAATTGTTCATATGCAGCTGCACGTAAAACTCAGAAATCATAAGACCGGGACTTACATCTGGCTTCGCTGGGTTGTCAGAGATTAGTTATGCATGTATGGTTTCACTAAACACTTGTATTTGAAGCCTAACAAAATTAGCATTTTAATTATGAATGTTAAATAAAAACTGTCCTTCCCGAGCACAACTCTAGTTTAAGTAGCAGTTGGAGACGGAAGTAGGAGATATGCCTGAGGTGACCACATGTTAAACAACACCGCTTTCTGAGTTCAGGTAATGAGTAGTCAGACATACTACTGCTATACATGATATGAAATAAGCATTCAATAAATGCTAGTGGCTGTTAGCATTGGGATTATCAGTATTAAGCCCAAAGAGCTTCATAGCAATATGAAACTCAAGATGAGCTCATGCCTATGAGTCATATTAACAATGCAGTATTAGGGTGATGCTTAAACAATCAAATAATTAATAAGTGTGAGTGGCACACATGTGCATACTCATATGACAGCTGTATATCAAAGTACTGTTTATGTTTTGGGGTTTTTTGTTTTTGTTTGTTTGTTTGTTTGCAGAGCTTGGAATTGAACTCATGGTCTCCTTTATGCTAGGCAAGTGTTCTATCATGAAGCTACACTATCAACTCATGTGGGCATTTGTAGATTCCCTGATTGCTTTTGTACATAGCCACACAAAAGTGATATTTTAGTTACTGGTCACAGGTCTAGTTAAGTAGCTGTTAGAGATGAGCTATAGCAGGTGTAACTGGTGTGACCAGAGATCAAGACTGACAGCTCTGCTGTCTTGGGTTTGGGACATTTTTAAAGTTCTTGTCTATGCAAGAGCATTCAAACACTGTTCTTGTGTTCTTTTCTATAACTGATGCTGTGATCAACTGTTTAAGTTGGACACACAATAAGCAGCACACAAGGAAGTTAACAGGCAGTACCTTCTAGAATGGACCAGATTTATCTATCACCCCAGGAGTTCACATACTGGTCAGTGTAACAAACACTTCATCGCTGTCTTCCCATGAGGTATTGCATAGGATCCTGCTTAAATCCCACATAGATAATTCAGTAGCTACTTGCTACAGCAGACTAAATGGTGGCTTCCAAGGGGATATTCCAACTGCCACCCACAATCTACGAATATGACCTTATTTGGGAAATAAAGACCGTAACAGATATAATAAAGTCATGGATCTTGAAAAGACACCCTTTTCAAGGATTATCCATTGTGTTGGTCAGCTTCTCTTCACCAGGATAAAGTACCCGACACCCATAGATAAAGGGAGACACATTTGGGCTCTGAATTTTCAGTCCATGGTCAGCAGGTGCCCAGGCAAGAGCATCATGGCAGAAGGGTGTGGCGCAGCAGAGCTGTTCACTTCTCAGCAGCAGGGAAGCAGAGTTCCAGTCAGAGACGCACGGACCACAGGCTCAACCCAGGGACCTATCTCCAGGCTGGGCCAGCTCCTAACAGTACATTCAGTGGTGAGCAGCAGTGCCTCAATCCATCGATGCATATAACACCCCAAGGATCCAATCACTTCTCCAGGTATCTCTTACTCCAGTCAGGTTGACACTTAATATTACCTGGAACACCCAAGTAGACCCAAGACCCACTGGCAAATGTCCTTACAAGAGATGGAAGGGAAGCCCAAATACTGATGAGAGATCTCATGAAGACAGCAGCAGGGATTGGGGTCGTGCAAAGGTCACCTGGAGCCACCAGCAGCTGCAAGAGACAACGAAGGATTCTCTCTCCCTAGAAGGAGTGTGGCCCTCCCAACAAATTAGGTTCTGGCTGGTGTCCTCCAGAACTCTGAGAGAAGAAATCTCTCCTGTTTGAAGTCACCATGACAGTGGTAAATGTTACAGCAGTCCCAGGAAACAAGTACGCCCCGCCAACTGTAAGGAAAGTACACATGCCTCCTCTGAAGGGGTGCTAAACAGGAAAGTGTCTCAAGTTGCTTCTGAGGAACACAGTCACAGGGTGAAGTGACAGTGTGCCTGTGAGGTAGAGACGAGCAAGATAAGGCATGGAGAGGCCCGATGCTGACATCCTGAGGTAAAAATACTTAAGTCTTCCTCATAGCTGCTTTGCTTCAGAGAAATTGCTTGGCGTCCTGTTTTCACACAATTCTTCCATTTTTCCCCTCTCTTCACTCAGACACACACAGTAGAAAAACACCCCAAATTTGCCTTTTGCTTCAAATTCCTAGTATAAGGACAACTTAGACTTCAGAGCCTACTCCTTTAGCAAACACTATTCCTTAAATAGCTTTTTTATTATTTATGTGGCTTATTTAAATTAGTGTTCAGATTTCTTCTAATCTTCATTCTAGGATGTCTGTCATAGGAGAAATCAATATTCCTGAGGTTTGGGAACCTCACTTGTAGTAGCAAAACAGGCTGCAGCCCACAGGGCAATGTCTATAATATTTGGAGCAACTGATGCCTCAGTATCCATCCTTGAGAACCTCTGAGACAGGCCCTCTACTGCTGCACCTGTGTACTCTTCCATCCCATGCATCTGTGGAGACACTGGTAATCCTATGTGTGCCCGGCAGTGAGTCAGGTACAGGTACCTGCCCAAGAGTGCACCAAGCAGAGGTGTGGGTGTTTTCTGAAGTTCTGGGCATAGCACTTGGGTCTTGGCAGCTCCAAGCTTGGTGTCATCTGAGATCCCTTTGGGATCAAACTTAGTCAATTTTCTCTTAGACCCTCTGTCTCCACCCAAACCAGCAACTCAGACTCCAAAAGAGAGCTCTGAAATGGCTCAGATCATGGACATGGCCGGCCTTGGGAACTTGGGGTGGGGATGCTGCTTGATGGAAGCCTCCTGTCTCAAGCCCTCTACATCTGTAGACATCTGGATCATCTCACCCAACCCCAAGTCCAGACTGAATTTTCCTTAAGATCCACAGGGGCTCCTTGCTACTGAACTTGTCATAGACAACTTAGCAAACTGACCAACTACTCTCACAGAAGTGTATCATGAGCCTTCATAAATCCTATAAAGAACAACTCTATTTCTCCCCAAGGGACAAACAACATTAAGAGTGGCAATGGTCACTCACTGAGAGCCTGACGAACTAATCTAGCTGTTTTTCACAACTGCAGCACGCTGTAGTCACAGCTAATGTTAATTGAGTCTCACTGCTCTAAAGATACTAGAGGATTGATTTGCTTGCTCCTCACAGTAGCCTGAGGTTGGCGCTATTATTCCCACTTTACAGATGAAGACATCCAGCTAAGAGAGGTGAAGTAACTTGCCTGATTTCTAATGCAATTCAACAGCAGATGTGGGATTAAAACCAGGATAGCTTAGTCATGCTAGACTGTAGTCACTCACAAACATCATTAGCCTATCTCTGACTGAAGGGGAGTTAAATAGCTGCAATGAACCCAGGATCTTTGCCTATCGGTTATATTTTTCTAGTTGCAGGAAAGGAGAAAATGGCATTAAAGTACGAAGGCACTGTATTGAAACCAGACATCTGGCTGAGTCAAAAGTGACCGTGATCAGAAAGCATCAATTGCCCGACAAGCCTTCCACATCCTGAAGGGTGAGACTGAGCTGGGTTAACTTCTGCCATGAAACTTGCAATCCTGCAGCATCTCCAGAAGCAGGCGAGGTATCCCCAAGCCAACAGGCCCTTCTAATCATGTGAGGAGGAAGCTGCACATTCTCTGTGTCAGAGATCATAGATCTAAGTAGGAAGCTTGCAAGTTTAACCAGACTCTTTTTTTTTCTTTACTGTTGTCTCAATATATGCTTTGTATTTTTAGTTAGTGACATGACAAGGTAATGCAGCTAATTCACAGAAACCACTTATGAAATATGAAGGCATGTTAGGAAACAAGATTTGGCAAGAACACATCTCAAACGGCATGGGATGCCATCGGAATGCAGTACCCGAATATTGCATTCTATGAGCAAAGCTGGGGTGTGGATTTGCACACAGAAGGAGCAGGAGTGTTGTGCACCCAGCAGGTGATTTATTTAGTGGTCTTGTGCTGAGTGACACCAGGGTCCAAATGGAGGCAGATCAAACAAGGGCAGGACTGTGTGTCCCTGGCATTGCTTCCTTCACCCCAAGGCTGCCCAAGGCAACAGTTTTCATCCTGGTGTAACGCAGCCATGCTTCCCCTGATATATAGGGCCAGAAATCTGGAGGAAAACGTGTCCCCGTTCTGTCTCAGAACACTGGGAACAATTCTTTCAGAACTGCTTTCATTTTATAAAACAGAAATAGATGGCTGATAAAGCACGTCTACAGCTAATAGTTTATAGGTCAAGATGATATGCAGCTAAGAAATGTGATATGACTTATGATGGAAAGAGGGTTTTGTTTGGTAAGGAATTTTATTTAATCACAGGCCCCAAGCGGATGAGCATAAAGGGATATTTATTGAACTAAGAATAAGTGAGATTAGCCCCCTTTTTTATGCCAATAATTACTTATGTCCTACCCCAAGGATGGAAGGTACATAAGGGCAGAGATTTTTGTCCATTTGTTCATTTGATATCTCTAGCATCTTGAAGAATGTGTCATTGTCAAGTGAAGAATGAATGAATGAATGAATGAATGAATGAATACAGCAGTCTGCTAAATTGTCCTTTAAAACTATAGAGATATGTGCAGACCTACATTTATTTATAGCAGTGCAATTTGTAATAGCTAAGTTCTGGAAACAACCTTAGATACCATCAGCAGACAAATGGATAAAAAGGATGCATCTGTGCACAATGGAATAGTCTTCAACCATAGAGGATATGGATCATGAAACTACAATATTAAGTGAAAGAAGTAAGACACAAAAGGTTGCATACCATATGGTTTCCAAAAATATAAAGAGTGAAATAAAGTAGACATGGTAGGATAGTGAGGCACAGTTTTTAGAATGGGAAAGGGTTAAGAAATTAGCAAGATCTGCGAGATATAGTTACAGATGTAGATGTAAATGTAGATGTAGATATATAGGTTCCAAAATTAATATAACTATTATATATCAAAAACATAAACTTTTTTTTCATTTATGTATTTTGGTACAGGGTCTCACTATACAGCTTGGACTTGTACTTATCCTCCTGTTTTCAGCTTCCCCAGCACTGGGATTACAGGCATGTGCCACCATGCCCAGACTCAGTTACCAGCTCAGTGTGCCCCTGGAGCAGACTGGCATGGCATGCGGGACTGGGGATCGAACCCTTGTCCCTGTGATTGCCAAAGCAGGTGCTTAGTCTGCTGAGCTATCTCACTGGCCTCATAAACTATTTTTAAAACACTGTTCATCCACTTCAGTTGTTAAGATGAACCAGTGCACCGGCTCTAAGGCAGCCTCTCTGATTCAGGGGCAGGCTCTACAGTAAACATGAGTCAGAGTTTGTCATTTCTGCCTCTAGCTTAGGAAAAGTGCCATGGAAACTTTTCTCTGGACTTCTTCCCCCAAAGAAACCAGAGTTTTTTCATCAATATTTATTTGTAATCCAAAATTACAGCCTTTATGCCCAGAGTTCACTTGAGGAAAAATATGTTGCCCTCACCTTCGAAGCTTCACAAATTGAGTAGCACCAGCGTAGGTGAAAGTCTGATCATCTTTTGAAAGGGAAGAATCTGGGAACTCAGGACAGCTGGTCCCACTGCTGGCTTGGGAATTCTGGGCAGCTTGACCCTGGCCTGGGGTGGTTCTCCACGAAGTCTAGGTGATTGGACTCCTGCAATAAGAATGTCAGAGTTACTGATCAAATGCTATTGGGGTGGTGAACACAGTGAGGGTCTGTGAAACCCTCCCTTCTGGCCAGGACTTGGTCTGACATTGTAGGCCTCTCAAATTCATCTAAACCCTGCAAGAGGATTCCAGAGAGCTGAGTACAGGGTAAGTTCTTCAAGATTATGGATGCTAGTGAATTGCATTTAAGATGCTTGAGATGTTTGTGGCAGGAAAAAAAAAAAGAAAGAAAAAAGGAAGATGAAAAAGGCTGCGTCAAAGAACTGTTTTGATTAGACTAGAAGAATAATTTTAGAAAATGGAAAATGGTGCAATGTAGTAGAAAATGTGCCCAGGCCCGACCCCCTGGGGATAAACCAAAGTTATAAATCACTCCCCCCATGCATTCTCTATTTTTCCACTGTGATGTTTCTATATTTTGTAGACTTTAATTTCCTACATAATGAAAAATAACTGATACACAGTCCCATATGTTTGAGCTTGTATTATTATATTTGCCATCTTTTTAATTTATGGAAGATAATTCATTTTTTGTTTTCAAGATCATATGATGGTGCTATCTATGCATCGCTCCCTTATGAAGGAAAAAATGCCAAGGAGTGTGCTCCTTGGTTTAGGGAGAGCTAATTAGTAGATTTCTCTTCAGTTCTGAGCCTGTGGAAATAACTTTCTTCCTAAGAACTGAACTTTGCATCTCAACCTCCATTAGTCTTAATAGAAGCTACGCATTCTCTCCCCCTTGCTGTGATACAAGAATAATTTTTCCTCTGAGTGGAATAATGGTTGTGAAGTCATTTAGGTATTCACAGAAAAAAAATAGCCCTTTACTGTTGTTTTTTATTGATTCCAGGAATGAGGCTGAGAGAAACCCTGTTCCATTTTACTGTAAATACTATTAATCCAGAGATGAGTTCTTAGTATACCGAAGTGATTGATTTGAATTTAAATGAGTTAATATTCTGCATTTCTAGCGAGACACAGATAAACAACAAAATTATCCAGTGACTGTGGCTAAATTTTGGAGTTGCTGTTTAGAATGTCTAAATAAAATCTTGCAGTTTCTGTGCACGAGAGAGAGAGAGAGAGCGAGCTATGTTCTACCTTCCTGATTAGACACTGAAAGTCTATAAGTCACCAGCACTCTTTCTGATTTATTCGTTCCTGACCTCATTCCCTAAGCAATTTCTCCACCAGGTCTAGGACCAATATCTTGTTTTAAGTAAAAAGCTTCCTCTCAGAAAAATCAGGTTGGCCTTTCTACTTGACAAGCGGAGAACAGTTATGGTGCTGTCGTAAGAGAAGAATTGGGAGGTCTGGTTTCCAACATACAAAATAAACCAACAGAATGTAAGGCTGTCATTAGCACTTTGCATTAGCAGCAAATAGTTACCTCCAAGTAGAATGAGATGCGGGCCAAGCATGTTTGCAGGTAACCCAGTGCAAGTACCACTTACTGTACTGAACGTACTAATACAAAGCCGTATTTGGAAGAGTCAAGGAAGAAAAATGTCTCCAACCCAGATTGCCTTGGGAGCTTTTCATAAGACTGGTCCAGAGTGGTTAGTAGATAATAAAAATTTTAAACTGGAGTTGTTTAGTTTCAACACTTTAAAGAAATTTACCTATGGATGTAAATGTTTGTGGATTTGTGCTCTTGTATCTAAACTGGATGATGTTTGCTGGATACACAAGCAAAAGCAAACACTTTTTTTTTTTTTGACATCTGACCTATTTTCAAATGGACACGCCTATTGCTGAATGAATAAATGTCATCCTAACAGATTGCCAAATTAAGAGATAATGATCGTATAGTGTTAGTTTGTGAAAGTATTAACTAGCTCAACTTCCTTTTGTAAAATACTGTTTATAAGACATACTTATCAAAGCTCAAATACGTTTTATTGACCTGCAATTTTAATCTACATGTAACAGTTCAAACTGATGACAACAAATTAGTATACTTTTTCTTTTAGTCTTTTTGATACAAGGTTTCACTATGCAGTTCAAGATGGCCTTGAACTTACTTTGTAGCCCAGGCAAGCCTCAAAAACTCACAGTGATCCTCCTGCCTCAGCCTCCTGAGTGCTGGGATTATAGGCATATGCTGCCACACCCAGTTTAGCAGAATAACTTTGAGAACAGAAATGAAACCAAATTCAGAATTCATGAATATACATGTTTTCATTATACATTAACCAAAGTTTAGGATGAATGTATTTTATGTCTAGGTCCATAATAATATGAAGAATGCTGGCCTGAAAGCAATAACCTGTAGATTTGTTTAAACCTCCTCTATCATATAAGAGAAGATAAAAAGAAATTAAACTCTTTTAACTAAAAAGAAATTGAAAAGCTGAGTTGTTTGAATTGAGGTTAAATTGTGATTATTAGAAAAAGGTTCAAGAGTATTAAGCGCATGCAGAGAAAAGCCATCTGAAATATTTAATTTACCTGGAAAGTTTTGAGTTTTATCTTAGAAACTTTCCTAGTACACATTTTAACAAAATAGGAGCAAGCAAGAGAGTAGGACTTGAGAAAGCGTTGAGGCAGAAGCTACTATAAATGTGAGCCTGGGCTTCCCCTCCAGTCCCTTTAAGCTATGCCAACATATTTGCATTCCTAAGCACGACAGTGAAGAGGATGACAAAGGCCAAGTGCACAGCCCTGCAGAAGTTTCCCACGCTGAAGTCTTGCCTCCCCACCATCTTCAGACAAGATGGACAGATCAGAGGAAAAAGTGAGGGTAGGATAGGCGATACTCCCCAAAAACCCAAGGAGTGTTTGGCGTACAGAGCTCACTTTGCATCTGAAGTCCAGAGTGCTTTGGATAGCCCCTTGTAGCCTACCAGCTTGCTGTGAAAGAGCTAAAAGTTGGCACCAGGCACATCTGCAGGGCCAGATCTAGAGGCGCCGGTGACACCTATGCCACTTCGCTGTTCGGAGCCCAACCCCATGATCCCACGGGAGGACAGCAAGGTCGGGAGGGGTGTGCAAGAGACGGAAGTGGATTCAACGTTGTCTCAGTCAGAGGAAGCAAAGCAGCTCCCTGGAGTTCACCTAGCCTTAGCGGGCAGCTCCCTTCCGTACTCTCTTCTCATGCAGACGCTGGGGGCCTCTGCTTCCCCAGAACAAACATCCCCTCCCCCAAAAGGAAGCTTCCATCTTTTCCTATTTTCTGAAAGCATAAAAAGACAAAAGCACAGAAGACAGGACTGCCGAAATAAGAACGTACGCGTCGGCTGTTGAAATAAGTAAAAATATAAGGGAGAATAGTTTTCTCCGTTGTCTTTCCTTCCGCCCACATAGCACCTCCCACGAGAATGAACGTGACAAAGCATGCTTCTCCTATCCTTACTCCACACAGATGTCAGGAAACTTGAGCTTCTTCCTGAGCCACGCACTGCCAACCTGAGCCTGCTGCCCACCTGCAGTGACTGTTGCTGTGCCCTTCCTACCACATGTTCCGTGGGCTTGAGGATACTAGCAAGAATGACACTTGCTGGACTCCTCCCATAAGCATCTGAATGTCTTCCACTTGCCAGGCCTTCTGCCAGCTTGATCCTGGGCCTGGGCCCCTCTCAAGAAGCCCCACAGCCTGATTCCCGGCATCATAGCTGCTGCCTCCTGTGGCCCACACCCGAGGGGTGTTGCAGGCCTGACCTCAGGCATAGAAGGAAAGGGCTCCTTACACACTGGTTGCTGAGGGCTCCCAAAGCAGCACGTGTGGGCTCCAACTGGGATAGTCTGAAGAGAAAGAAAGCTCTGCTATTCTACTGAGAGTTAAGATTTGGAAATGAGGCTTTTGCACAAGGCCAATTTTTACTCTCTGCCATACTCCTCATCTATCAGACCTCACAGGGGCCCAGAGAGGAGGATGGTCTGGACATTACCTGTTTGTACTTGTTTGGGGCTCACTTTGTCATCAGAGCTTCTTGTGGTCCAGCGTGGGTGGGGCCTGTGGGAGGAGAGGAGGTCCTACTAAGCCAGGTCTCCAGGACTCCGGGGTGGTCTCTCTGCAGGCCCAGCTCTGCCATCACCAGCTCTGTAACCTCACAGGTGGCCCCTAGCCTCTCTGAGCTCCAGGTTCCTCCTGTGTAAAATGGGATGTTAGGACTAGACAAGGGCTCTTCCAGCTGTGACACCCTGTTATCTTGGGCGCCAATGTGCCTGCCTCTGTAATTGAGGTCACGAGCACTGTGACCTATGAGGTCTACAGAGAGGATGAATTGAAGCAGTGCCACCAGGTTGATCAACTCGAGAGGTGTCCCTCCCTCAGGACTCACTGAGAGGAAAACCATCAGACATGTCACCTCTGATGGCATTGATC
>NDGM011247776.1:6171-19213 GCA_002564305.1 Octomys mimax
TTATTCATAGTACAAGATACAGACATGATATCCTTTCCAAACACTATTAGTACAAATCTTTCTATTCATTGAATTAAGAGAAAGTAGCTCTATATGTATCCTATTTTGTATATACAGATACAGAATGGTCCTTCATTTATATCCCCTTTTTTGTTTAGTTTTGTCAGAGATGGGTATTCCATTGTCATTTAAATATTGTAGGTGTGTGAATTCAGCAGGATAATCCAATATTCAGGGCCTTTTCATTCTTGATCCTTTCTGTGTACATAGTCCTTCCCTGGCCCCTGCTGGAAGCCTTTCTGTGCATCCTCTCTGTGTCCGGAGAGTCCTCAGCTTTCTGAATTCTCCTGTGGTCAGCACCCATCAGTACTGGACTCTCCGTGGGCACTGTCAGTTTCTCTCAAGTACTTTGTTTCTGGAAAATTCTCTCGATCATTTCCTGTCTGAAGCTTGTTTTCTTTTTCACCTGCAAACTCCATTCCATTTTCTGTGTTGAACCTCCTGGTCTGTCCCTCTTGTCTTCTTGCCTCCTGTTTAGTTTCCATGTCTCCACCCCTCTCAACGAATGGGTCCTTCTCTGTGTGTCCTTAGAGAAGCACTGCATGATGAGGAGCTCCTCCTTAATCCTCCGTTGCTGGCTTAGACAGCCGTCTGACTACTTCTGCATCTCCTAGTGCTGCTACAGACCTGCAAGCCTAACTTCTTGCTTCCTGAAGTAGTCCATTTTGGTTTTTCCCATTGATGTTAGTGCTGTCCCTCTTCATGCATTTCCTTTGTTGCAACTCTCCAAAAGACACATTCAAAATGCTTCTTGTGCATTCATGTATTTAAAGAGCCACAGTCTCTGTCCTATCTCTACTAAATTCTCTGCTCACTATTTATATCAACATTTGGGAATCATCCTTTCTCTTTTACGAAGCCTTGTCCAATTTGCATGAGACTTTCTCACAGATGCTTTAGCTCCCCTAAATCATTTATTCAGATTTGTTTGCCAAATAAATTGTGCTTTCCGTAGATAAAAGGCAGTCACCATGGCCTTTGCTCGTACTGTCCTTCGCTGCTTTTGTAAACTACATCTTAGAATGCAGCGAGCTGTTTTTCCCCCGATAGTCCTTTCTTCTTCTCTGTGTGTCACTTATGTTTCATAATGTTAATGAATCACAGCGTATGCTACAGCCCTTTGAGATAATATGTGGAGGAAAAAAAATGACTAAGAACATCAGTTTGTTCCAGTCCTACACAACTTTTTACCTTTATTGTTTGCCTGTGTGAAGTTCCTGTCCCTTTTTAAACAGACTTATTTCTGTTTCCAGCAATTCCCTGCAATGCATTTACATTTACATATATAATTGTCATTTCAGGCAACCAAATTTTTTAAATTAAGACTTTACCTAATCTGTTTTCTAATTGAGATCACCTGTTTCAAATTATTTATGAGTAAAATTAAGAAACTGTTAGAATCAAGAAAGCACTTGCTAATCAAAGTTGAAAATGGTAGAAAATAAAACGATTGCATTTTCTCTATGGATTGTTTAGCCAGCTGGAGTCACAGCCTAGGGGATCTTATGGCTTGGGTTTCAGCACTCTTTGATTAAATACTGTGGCAACAGGAAGGTTGGTTCTGCTCTTCTTGGCTCCAGAGTCTGGAGTGTTTATACATCTTGTTATATATTCCCCTCTCCTTTTCCATTTACCATGCTTACCTTCCAGTTCACAAAATGGAATTTATTCACAGTTTCTTACTTGAAATAATATGGGTGCATTCAAGTAATACCTTAATTAACATATACTACCTTTCCTTTCTTTGAAGGGCAGTTCCCTCATGACAAAAACTGGTCATCAACGTAAACCTTATTAGCCTGTTACATCTTAAAGGCCCCAAAGCATTTCCCAAGATCCTCAAGTGCAGAGATTTTGTTTTGATCTAGAAAGTCTCTCTGTGCACATTTTGCCAGTCCTTCTTCATTTGCACAACTCTACTTTCGGCATATGCCTCTAGTGTTGAAGGCTCCAAGTCTGATGTGTACACAACTTCTGGGTTAACATGCCTCCTAATATTGCCAGACTTGTGTGTCCAAAAGAGCAAGTATTTTGGCTTCTGCCAAGTCAGCAGGCTTCTTCATTTGTCATGTGTAACAGTTTCTCCAATTTTAAAAGATGGACAGGACCATTTTAAGAGTTTCTAAAGTTTGGTTTTGAAGCACAAATTAAGATTAAATGGATTTACTTCTCTAGAGGAATTTAATAACCTCCTCTCCATCAGGACAAAGATGTAAATGTGTAAGATTTTGCAAGATGTTGAGGTCCTGAGCAAATAAAGCCCTGCTTCTCACTGTTTCTCAAGACTTATTAACTTACCTAATGCAGCATAATCAGCATGCATTGCCCAACAAGTAGTCTTTTATGAATAAAGTACTGTGATACTTTTATGAATAAAGTATATGTGATACATATAATTATTTTCTATGTTTAGGAAAGAATTTCCATTTACATTGCCTTGTGTGGAAATATATAACTAATTCAATCCTTCTCAGAATTAGAGATGTTACATTTGAGAAATTTTCTTTTTTTTCTCCCTGTTCCATCTTCCTGATAGAGTTAGACCTCAGGCATTGACACCAGAAAGAGGGACTATTGATGCAAACAACATAGATCCCTGGCTAATCCTCTCCGTTGGGTGGGGTATTCATCAAAAGCCACAGTCTCCTCACACCTGGTGTTTGGGCATGGTGTACTGAGGGACACAATGCAGGGCCCAGACATTGAAGAGTAGCCCCCAAGATAAATAATCTGCAAAGCAAATAGACCTGCAGGATCCTCATGAGTCCCAGATCTGGGGAATAAACGGGGCCATAACCTTGACCTCCAAGAGTCCTAAAAGCTTACCCTCTTGACCTGTATTCAGAGACTTGCTGTTGTTCAGACGTCTGATCCCATCTGGCTCTTAACCACAGGGGATTTGTCAATGACAAAACTACCTTTGGTCAGATACTAGAGGGAAGGCCTGTCTTGTTCAGCCATAACCACAGCTGAGGGAGAGAACAGGATGGTCATTGAGTGTTCCCGGTGTGTTTACAAGCAGTAGTAGGGTTCTACAAAATGGGAGAATTTGGGGTACCATGTAGAGTACCAGCAAACTGTGCAAAAACTCCCCAATCCTTATCTTTTAGCACTGGATCCTTTAAGTTGTAGGCAAGAGGTACTGCACATTGGGATGCTCACTTGAAAGTCTGCGAGAAACATAGGTCATTTGAAACAGTGACTAGATCTCAAAATGTCAGGAATCTCTGAATTTTTAAACAGTGCTGGAAGAAATTATGAGTTTATAAATAAGGAAGATAGTATGGTTTGTTGTTAGTGTTTGTTTTTGCTTTTGTACATGCATTTTCCAGAATGGCAGTGTCTAAACTGTCTTCTAACAAGTGTTTTGAGCTGGGGCTGTAGCTCAGTAATGGAGCCCTTGCCTAGCATGTGTAAGACCCTGAAAGTGATCCCCAGCACAGCAAAAAAGCAGGACTAGTGTTTAGGGGATAAACATTTACCTAGTATGTGATCTTTCAGTTTACCTTCAGATTTGATTCCTGATTTGAAAACATTTTACCTCTTCCTTGCTTTAAAACAACTCTGAAATAAAACGTCTGCCAGTATCTGGTATGAGGTAATTTGGGCAAAATAGTCTCTTGTGGTCTTCTTTCCTCTGCTTTGAAGAGGAAAACATTTAAGTTATATACACTACTTCTGCACTTTAAGTCCATATGTTTTATATACCTGAAAAAGGAGAAAATTGATGGACCTGCCTGTTGGTTCCCAGGACAGTGTTGTACAGACAACAATGTTTCCTACTTACTATGTGAATACCATCCTTTAGTTCCCAAACACTTCATGGACAGGATCTTACTTGATCTTCTAATCCTAAAAGGAAGCTGCTACAATCAGATGAGGACAGTGGGATGCAGGGGAGTGAGGGGCTCCCTCCACACCACTGTGCTATTCTGTCTCCCGACCAGCATGGGAGCTGCAAAGCACTGAGTGCCTGAGAAGCTGCTCACAATGTGCCCTGACCTCCTGACAGGCCGGGGAGCATCTCCGGGTTTCTGTTTGGCTGCAAAGTCAAGTCTTTCTGCATGGACCCTGAGCCTGCTACAGCCCCTCACCCAGAGCCAAGCATGGCCCCAAGGCTGTGGCCTACACTGAGCCTTGGACACTAGGCTTCTTCTCCCCAGTCTTCCAACTGTTTTGCTTCATCCAAGTGATGTAGAAAGTGGCTCCTGTCACAGCGCCCTGGAAGCTGCCAGAACCTCCCCACAGCTCTGCGTGCCTTTGCTTCTGCTTCACAGATGCTCTTTCCCTCAGTGAGCTGAGCAGGCAGGATGGCTTTGTCCATTACCCTCACTGTCCGGGCAGCTTTGGATCTTTCTGCTGTAGCTGTCTGGAAGATTTTGCCAGAAGCCTGCATCCTTCTCCAGACTGGGTCTTCATGATCGTTAAAACTATTTAATATCCAAAGCAAGAATGTCAACCTGTAAAAATTGAATATCACATGGACTTTAAACACATATTCCTTGTAAAATTTTTAAAGCTTGCTGGATTTTATTAGAATGGGTGAACCAGACTGAGTATATTAAATTTATGAATCCAATTGATGCAGTACCATAATAATTCAATACAATATGCTTATGTCATTAAACTCATAAAGAAGATTCTCCAAATAGCTATAATGAATAGTTCTGATTCTGTAATCACAGACTAACATTTTCACCCTGATGAATTTTAACTGTAAGTTCTCAGACCTGTCTGTAACATCCAGAAGTAAATGCCATATTTCATATGATGACTACTTGCTCAACTATTTACTTTAAAAGCTGGGGTAGTAAAGCAGGTGGTGGAAAAGAAGGCCATCCTTGTGCAAAATTATGCTAAACAAAATACAGCATTGCGAGCGAATGACGTGTACACGAGAGCATTACTTTATATCTAGTCATGGCAATAAAAGCCAAAGAAACTTTCTTATTCTTCCTTGACTAATTTCATTTATTCCTTCATCTCTTACTGTGTTTTCATCCCACATATTTTGATTATGTGTCAGTGTGTAATAAACTATTCCGAAACCTAGTGCTTATAGTTGTTGTTCAGGATCTGGGCACGGCTCAGCAGGTATGCATCATCCCCTCCAGGAGGGATCAGGTCAGACCACTGTGCGGCAGCCTTCTGCTCCTGGCTGCAGAGGACTGCGCCTGGTGGGGCGGTGCCCTCTGTTGGCTGCAGCAAGCCAGAGCATCACCTGTCTTTGATCATAGGGGCTGGGGACATAAGGACAGAACCCAGGAAGAGGGCTCCTTGGGGCAGCAGCCTCACAAACTGTCCACTTTCCCAGTCAGCTTCCTTTATGTGACTAGCTTCACCTCTTTGTGATCTTGTTCCTAATATTTGTTTATACTGAATGAAAATAGATCCTACATTTGGACAAAGGTTATCTTTAAATGATACTGGGAATTCTGCACATTAAAAAACTCAGTCTTGACATAGTCCTGCCTAGATGGCTAGATGGGATGGGTGAATATATCATAACAATATCTTTAAGAATATTTATATAACAATGGAGGCTTTTCTCATCTACCTCTGCTGTCTGTAGTTCCTTTCTGTGTTAATGAATCAAAGGCTTTAGTTAAGATTCCTCAGCTGCCACATGGCTGATTTTATGAGGACAGGAGAAAGGACGAGGTGATCTTCCAAGGATTTTTCAGACTCTTGAGCCTCTGGTGAGACAGAAACATTGAGTGTTTCCTCTGCAGCATCACTGGAGAGAGGTAGACGATAAATTGATATGAGGCCTGTGAAGGACAATTTGGCCTTATCCAACAGAAGTAAAGATAATGTACGTGCCCTTCAACTCAGAAACTCTGTTCTAGGAATTTACAGGTACTTGTACATACTTGCCAAAACATAAGTTTATTATAATGTTATTTGTAATATTCTTCATTGTTTTATTGAATAACTTTTGTTGAGCAGATACCATGTTAAGTACTTATATACATCCTGTGAAGAATTATTGAAAAATCCTCTCCATTGTGTAGTTTAAATTCTTCTTGAGCTACTGCAAAAGATTGGAACAGCCTACATATTCATTAGTAGTGTGCTAGAACTAGGTTCAATTTCAGAGTGAGAAGTGTTCTACTTGGGAAGGATAGTCTTAGTAGAAACTGTTAAGTGAACAAAGTAAAGGGCAAAAGATTGTGTCTCTGTGTAAGTTGAAGTGGGGCAGCTTTATGTATAATTGTTTAAATACTATAAAATGCTCTTGGAATATGTAGGAACCAATAATAAAATTTGTGGCATACTAGAAGAAATTTGGGGTAGTAGGACTGAATTGAAAGAGAGACTTTACTGTAGGAATACACACATATCCACATGTGCATGCACACACACAAAGAGTTTTCTTTCAACTTGTGTGTATATATTAAACTTTTAATAAGTGGAAGCATTAATCGTTTAGAAATAAAATTTAAACATATTTAAAAGCAGAAGTATTAGTGCACGCTCTGGGCTCAGCACTCACCATTAGAAGACATGGGTAGTGCAGACCCAGAGTGTGAACTTGTGCTGTTGAGTAAAGTAGTCACCCTGTGAAAGTGTCCAGGTTCCACATAGATATGTTTAATTTTTTTTATCAAGGTAAACACTTTAAAATTGCATCTCTCAGTTGCATTGGCCACATTTTACATGTTTAGAAGCCAGTTAGATGTGAGGGACACGTCAGAGGATGCTGGCTGCTGCAGGGCACCTCGGACAGCCCACAAGGCACACAGCTTGTGGTGTGAGCGGGAGGCAGGAGGCCGCACACTCAGCCTCAGAGCCCAGGCCACGCTGCTGAGTGGCTGGCTGGATCTGTGTGGATTCCATCTGCCTGCGTTCTCTTATAGCTGTTATCTGCTCTGCTATGGCCTCTCTTGGCCATGTGCCTTATATTCTGAATTATAGCTTGGACCAGCATTGGACTAACTGCAGTTCTGTGCATGGGAGAGGTCTGCGGATCACTCCAGTGACCTTCACCCTGGGTGCATATAGAGCCTAGGAGTCTGATGTGAGACACAGCTCCTCTGGTCACAGGCTGTGATAAGGCAAAGTGAGCTTACTCCTGCATGTCTAATCTCATCTCAGAAGGCCTTTAAGATCAGTGTTTTCTCGCCTATAGCAGAAAGAAGTGTAGAAGATCAAAGCATGAGGGGGTCTATGATTGCCACGGCCCAGAATATGGGTAGTGTTTAAGAGCTGGAGCAGCTCCCAGCTGGACAACCTGCAAGGGGACCCCAAGCGACCTCAGCACTACTGTTACAGAGAGCTACATCTGACCAACAACCTGAGTTTGAGAGCAGTTCTTCGCTGCAAAGATGAACACAGCTAGTGCCACCTACGTTGTGCACAACTCCTGACTACTGACCTACGTACTTACTAATGGGTATTATTTTAAGCTATGAAGCTTCAGTATTGTGTTATGCAGCTACAGAAAGCTGATAGAAGGTCTGCCCTGGCAGCTGTTTACACACTGTTGGTGAGCAGTGCTGTCTCGCTCAGGCTACAGTGTGATCTATGAGGCCAAGCAGACCCACTGCCTGTTCTCCCAGTGCCTGTGCCCTGGCTGGCATTCACACCAGACTGCCCCCAAGGGACTGTGATACTACCTTCTGCATACTGGGGACACTGTTCTTGGCAGCTACCCATCCCCAGGGGATCTCAGTCTAAGAATGTCCCACTGGTCAGCTGCCTAAGTTGAGCTGGCCACACTCTCTGAAGGAGAGAGGAGCGCTGGTGTTGTGCCTCTGGACAGAGAATGAAACCAAGAGAGCCACCTGTACTGGTTATGACATGTGCTGACTGCTGATTCCTAGGGCTGTGTCTCATAGGTAAATGGGGTGGGTTGGGCAGGAAGCTACTTTTGTGTCTTATGATGTGTCACCTTTCCATCCCTCTGATAAAATGCTTGAGAAAAACAGTGTAAAAGTGGAGAAGTTTATTTTGGCTCACAGTTTCAGCCGTTTCAGCCCATGATCACCTAGTTCCATTGCTGTGGGTCTGAGGTGAATGTGAACATCATGATAAAAGAGCATGATGTGGGGGAGAGCTGCTCACTATGGCATCCAGGAAACTGCAAGAGAGCTGAGCAAGGAAGGTACTAGGGATAGGAGGTGCCCTTCAGAGGGGCACCCCCAGCTACTTGCTTCTTGCAGCTGGGCTCCACTGCCTAACAACCATTCATCTTGAAGTCAGGAATGGATTAACCAGTTGGTTAGGTCATTCCCTCATGATCCAACTGCCTTTTTGGCATAGGCCCCACCTCTGAACATGCCTGCATTAGAGATGAAGTCCTCAGTACAAGAGTCTTTGGGGTATACTTCTTATTTAAACCACAACATCTGAAGACCTACATAACAGTATTCATTTTGGCATCCTAGCCTATGACGTCCCACATAGCTGATCCTATCTTGTATGAAAATCTTTGCCTGGCCATGACGTGGCTCCATAAAAACAGGAGGAATAAGTTAGCACTTCAAGAAACCCATGAAAATACTCACCCTGCAGGTTCAAATAGAGTTGCTCGTTGGCTCAGGGTGCCCTTGAGAAGGTGTTGGGAGGAGAAGTATCTGTGAATTAGCATTTAATTGTAGACGCCTGGATACTCTAGCATCCTCCTCATCATTGCTTGGGCCAATGCATGACAGCAAAAACTCACTGAAGGTCTGGATGGACTTCCTGTTGTCAAAGAGAGAGAGCCAGCTCACAGTGCCTGGGATCCCTGCACGAAGACTGGCAGCCAGCGACCACAGAGAGATCCCATGTCCATGTGGTTCCTGGCCCAGTCTTGCAGGCTTAGTGAGCACCTAGAACTCCACTTCCTACCTCCAGGCTTTAAAGCTGCTCTCCACCCAGCTCATGGCTGCCATCTGCCCTCTGATGTCTTTGCCTGCTTGATTCCTGCCCTTCTGGTTTGAAATACATTTGCTGTTTTCCAGGACTGGGTAGATGTCTTTCTTGTGTAATCCATGAATACCTTCTTCTTGTTCCCTTAAAGCTGTATTTCCTTGCTTTTCCACTCTATATCTCTGGCAGGACTGGAACTTACCTAGAACAAATTAAATCTTATTCAGTGTCGAATCACTAGTGCCTTGCTCAGCTCGGTCAAATAGAAAGGCCTGATTATGTAGTTGGTTGGGTGCATGCATGCCATCAGAGAGAAGAGTCACTAAAAATCAAACCTTGAGTTGATCCTTAAATGGTAATATTTCAGTAGTGGAAGCAAAGCACTCATAGCAGTAGCGAGGAGTGATCCTGAAGGATGTGATGCGTAGCTGGCCCATGAGCTTGTGGTGAGAGGTCATGCACAATCTCACCAAGGCCTGGCATCCCGCTTTAGGAAGAGTAGCTAGACAGTTACTATGAAGGATGCCTGAATCACCTGAATCAGACTGTCCTAACTTCACCCGAGTGGAGGGGCACTTTTGAGGGCCTTTTGAGAAGTGAGCCCTGCATAATTAATCCAGTGCCACCCATTTTTAGGATTTCAATAAAGCCTACAAGAAGTGTTCAGACTAGAATTTGTGTGAGTTTAGAACTGGGAGCCTGGACTGGTGGGTGGGTGTCCCACAGAGTCCACTAGATGGATGCACAGCACCACAACATGTAGCCAGTGGTGACTCGACCCCTCTCACGGCTGGAAACCTCTCAGGGCATCTCCATTCAGAACCAATCTGTCTTCAGACCTCATCGGTCAGCGATGAACTTTCCGAGTGCTGCCAGGTAAATGAAGCCTCTAGGTCTTACTCGATTGGTATTTGTCTTGAAGCTGCCACTATGGCTAATGACTTCTGGGAATGAGAAACTCTATTCCCTGTTAATATGTCACAGTGGAGAGGCAGATGAGGTCCCATTACATTTTTAAAGAACATTTCAATTATAATAATTTCTATCCATTTAAATTAAATTATAGATTTATGTTAAATTTTTGTAAAATGCAGAAGGTTCCACAACAGTGAGGTGGCTGAGAAAATCATTAGGATGACCCAGCTGCTCCACATGAAAGGAGCACAGGGCTGCAGTTAGAGGAACAGGCTTATTAAACCAGAAACTTTCTCATAACATGAAATGGCCACAGCTTTCTTCCCAGCTAATTAAAGTCGAGGGGAGGGAGCCAGGCAATAAGGAGGCTGAGGTCATTCCCATGCTTCTGCAGGTCCTCGTTCTCACACGCATGTACAGGCTGTGTGGTTGGGATACAAGGTAGACTCTGAGAGCCTCTTCAAGCGTGGTGTTGACAGCCGCTCTGTGCTGCAGGCTTAAGGGCGTGGGCCTCAAGGATGATCTTAGGTCACCACCTCTGCCTGTCATGGCCACTGACCTTGGCTAAGTCACTGCTTGTTGGGAATCACAGTTTCCTCATCTGCAAACAAAGGACACTCAGCTGCTCTTCTCTTGGTGCTGGGACAATATATCCAACACCCCAAATGAAGGAAGGGTTTGTTTAGCTTACAGTAGAGGTTTCCATCAATACTCAGCTGGCTCTAAGGCAGAGTGGCACCTGGCACAGGTTCCTGGTGGCAGAAAAACAGCAAGAGCAAAGGGAGGGGCAGCAGCTCAGGCAGCTAGCCAGCCTCTCTCCCCTCCTCACATTGTAATGCAGATTACCTGCCCAGGACAGGTGCAGTACCCACACCCACAGTAATCACAAACTCCAGAAGCCCCCCAATGATTGCATGAGGCTTTAGGAGAACACCTAGACACAAACCCTAGCAGACACTCAATGGGTCATCCTTATCCTAAATGTGACCTGCAGGATTGCGCAGGACTAGGAGATGCTCATACAAAGCACCCTCAGACCCAAAGCCAGAATTAAGGCCTCCACGTTCTGCTTGCAGCCCTGTGGTTCCCCGCGCAATCTCTGCACCTTCTGACCCTGCTTCCCTGTCCACGTTGTTTGCTGGCTTCAGGCTCCACTCCTCCTCTAGGCTCAAACCTTCCCTTCTTTCAAGAGTTATAAGGTAGAAGGAGCCACAGTAAAATTCCCTGCTTATTGCAGAGGTTTTTGCCAGGGTGAACTGGAGAGCCCATGGTCAGTACTTATGACCAGACTGGCATTTCCTCCAGAACCTAGAGTCAAAAAGGAAAGTTACCCAGCAGAGGTGATTGAAAGGCCATATTTTGCCCAGTTGTTCCATTAACTTCAAAGCATACTTTTCAGCCAGAGCTCTGACTGAAATTTCATCAAAGGTCATACCTGAACCAGACCTTCATCAGGAGTATCTAATGTAAAGCAGCGTGTAGCAACACTGTCTTTTGGAGCTCAGTCTCAGAAGCCTCAGACAACATGCTGCATATGGGAAAAAATGAAAATAGACTGAATTCTGCTGAATAACCCTGAGGGAGTGTATTTTGCCTTTCAGAACTCATTAACGCAGCCAGTAGGCCATATTAGCCTGTGTTTGGGTTCAGAAAATTAATCATGTTTAGTTATGTTTTGAGATGCTGTTGGAATTTTAAAGATTGGCTTGTGCATAGATGGGGGTTTGGAAGAGAACCTTCCAGCCTGATGCTTGCTGGGGCTGATCAGGAGGATGCTCCGTCCAGTCGGAAGCATTACTGCCCAAAGCCTCCTAAATCAGCCTATTCGTGCAAGAGGAGTTCTATGGCCAGATGCCCTGACCCGACAACAGCAGCGCAGAGGAGCTTGGCCATGGTCTTCTCCAGCGGTTTCTTCTGGTCGCACTAGTGTGGGCCAGCCACCTGCCCATGTCCTGGGGACTGCTGTCTGTGAACTATACTGCAGACAGTAGAAAATGACTGTGTCTGTTGTAGCAAATGGACTCATCAACTCTCAGCCTTGGAATGGACGGACACCAGAGGCTGTCTATCTTACAGCTGCCCCACCCCAGCTCCCTCTTGAAAATGCTCTGCGACAATGGCTACACAACATGGAGCACCCTTTAGTCCACCAGACTCCTGTGGCAGCTCCATTAGCTCTGGCTATGATGTGACATCATGAAAAAAAAAAATCACGGGACCTAGACTTCTGTGCTAGGTTAGCCACAGAACCAGTTGCCAGAGCATTTCTTCCACGAGAGATCTGGATGCCCTTTGGGAAGGGAAGAGGCCAGTGTCCCCTAACAGAGCTGGAAAGTCATGGGCTTATTGGAGCTCTGTGGGCCTCTGGGAAGGGCTGGAGGATCTCACTTCCCTGGGCTCCTGTGGAACATTAACCTTAGAGCACCTTGGCAGACTGGTTGCCGTAGCAGCAAGCACAGCCCTGGGAGTGGCAGCGTAGGGGACACAGCAGCCAGGATGTCCAGGAGAGAGGCCACACCCATGATGTGTGGTGCCCTTGGCTCAGGCTGTGTGTGTAGCACTGTGATGCTCAGAGCTGGGAGCTGTGACTTTGGGTACACCCCCAGCCCTTGAGTACAGCTCAGACTTCAGGTCCTGTTTCACCATTGATAAAATGGAAGTAACAATAGCCCCACCTTCACTAACTTGCTGTGGGCATTTAATAAGATACATCTTTAAAACTTCTCTGCAGTGGCCTCACCATGGGAGCCCCACGGCAAGTGTGAGTGTGTGTGTGCACTTCCTGAGGAAATACTTGGAGTCCTGCAAGGACAGGGTTTAATTTTTTTTTCTTCCTGTACTTAGTACAGGGTCTACAGGATCTGCAGGGTCTACAGGGTCTCACTACATAGGTTGGACTCATAGTGATCCTCCTATATTCAGCCTCCCAAGTGCTGGGATTACAAGAGCATGCCACCACACCCAGTCTCAATTGCCTTCTTAGTGTGCCCCACTGGCAGGATCAGCGCGGCACGCCAGAGATTGAACCCGGCTACTGTGCTCTGCCTAAGCAGACACTTCAGTCTGCTGAGCTATCTGGCCGGCCCTAGGAACAGGGTTTACAGAAGAAAAAGCTACTTTGGAAAGAAGAGGTTGGGAGCCCCAGTCCATGTCTCTGACAGCCATACCTCTCTCTTGCTACCTGTTTTCCTTTGCCCCATGCCTCAGAAGC
>NDGM011247793.1:777-10879 GCA_002564305.1 Octomys mimax
ACCCAAAACTCAACTCAGCTCTGGACCACCTCCTCAGAGCCCATTCACACACACACACACACACACACACACACACTGTTTCCTCACCAGGAGTGCCTATATGGTCATGATTTTAATGACTGCCTCTCCGTCTCCATGTTGACTTTTGCACATCTGGCTCAGTCGTGCACTGCCGGAGCTCATTGGGACCGTGGCTGTAGATGCCCAGCAACCAGCACAGGACTTGGTACCAAAGATAAATGTCAAGTAGGATTATTCTCATCAGGTACTCTACAGAGACAGGGAAAGAACAAGTGAAATAAGAGCTGCCAACAGACCCTGGGTGGCTTCTGGGTGTCCTGACCCTGAGTGGTGACACAAACTGCACAGCAATGAGCAGCAGCGGCTGGCTGGCTCTCCTCTGCGCGGAAGAGGCAGGCCCTGGGGTCCTGAGCACGCTGACCGTGCATCACCAACAGCCAGCACCAGATGCCTCCACCCATTTCTGGCCTTGGGGAGTTTGGGGCAAAAGGTCGGTGCCAGCTGGGGGGTGCTGCCTGGAGGAAGCTGTATGTCACAGTGGCAGCCATGGCAGGGAAATGACAATGATCTTTCTTCAGGTTTTGCAGACAAATGAGGCAGTCACAAAATGGATAGCTGCCTTGGGCAGTGAGAGGCCCTGGGCCCAGGCAGCCAGCAGCAGGGGACACAGACACCCCTAACCTTCTGCCAGGCTGCCATCCTTTGCAGAGGGAAAGAAACATAGGGGCATGGAGGGTGCTGTGGGGTGGCCTAGGCTTGTGCTTTTGATTGCTTGACTGGGGCAAGGTCAAGCCTCTCTCACTCAGTGTCCTCTCTAGTTCAGCCAGGCATCATATGGTCCCCAAGGGAGGTGTTAACCTCCCTCCTCTGGTGCTGGGGATTGAACCTAGCACCTTGCAGATGCTCATCAAGTGTCCTGCTGCTGAGTTGCCTCCCTTCCCAGGCAAAAAGTGTTACAGCTTCAACTGCCCGGGGTCTCTGGACCCCTGTCTTGTGAAGGACCGGCAGGCCTTTGGGCAAGATGGAAGGGGCTTCCCATCAAAGCTTTATTCTTTAGCTTTCCTGTGGGAACCTGGAGGACCAAGAAAGTGGCCACAACCCTGACAGAGCACGCAGGAGCTCCCAAACTAGATTTTTTTTTCCACTTCCAAATTGTCCTGAACCTTGAGGTTAGGATTTTACAATCTAGAAAGCTTATTTTCCTGAAAACCCAGGTTCCTTGCTCAGAATGCAGTGGGAATCATTCTCCACCCACATCCTGGCGTGCAAGGGAGGGAACTTCTTTTGTTCTTGAGGAAATCAATAGGATTTCTATTTCAAGACTCTGTTCTGAGGGTGGAAGAAATGTGGGCAGGTTTCATTCCCCTCATTCATGGGTTGGAGGACAATTTGGGGACCTTCACAGACCACAAGAGAAAACAGCCCCTAGCTGGCTGCCCAGTGAGACTCACTGCCCCATCTGACCCTCTGGCTGGTCACCTTAGTGTGCTACTCTCCCTGATGCCACTGTGTCTGATGCTTGTCATACCTCTCTGATGCATTCAGGCTGCCCTGGGGGTGGCATTTCTCCATGTGGTGTCAGGATTCCTTTCTCAAGGGTGTGTGGCTGTAGAACTCTTGGTTTCCCTCCAGTCCCTCTCCTGAAACCTAGTGGAAGGGACTGTGTGCTGGAGCTCAGGAGTCATGCTAAGCCTAGTCATTTCTGTTACAGGAAAAATTGCCCAGTGATACTTGCTAAAGCACAGTAAGCCAGACTTTATTCAGATCATGGTTATGAGCACAGGGGTCCTTGCAATGGGATTTTGTAGTGGGGGAGAAGGACTTGGGCACTAAGAACCAGAGCGCAAGGCAGGGTCAGTGGCTGGACAGCTACTGGGAGGGAACGTGGGGCTAAGGTGGGACCTAACTAAACCAACCTCATAGTATTCTTTGGGTGACTACCTGGGGTGTGGTGGAGGATAAAGAGCCTGATCAGGTAGCAAGGGGCATGGTGAATTTCTGCTTTAGCAGGATGCTTACTAAAACAGAATGTTGTAAAGATGTGCACAGATGGGGCCTGAAAAAATTTCCAGGGCTAAACTTGGATTCGGTCAAGTGTGGAATCTTTGTTCCTCCTGAGAGTGTCAGCCTCTCCTACTTTGCTACCTAGAGTGGAAGAAATGTAGGCAGATTGCAATTCATTGGCCTGGATTGCAAGTTATTAGGTCATTGGTGATTCAGTACCAATGGGCCCCAGGCCTCCTTGCTTGGGGCTGAATGAAACTCTGTACACTCATGACCCAACTGAGACTGGTGGGACCCTGGGACAGTAAAAGAGCATCCCCTCATTTCAATCTTAAAATCTTAAGCTCAGTATCACTTAATTTCCATCTATAGGAAGACAGATACATAAAGAGTAGCAAATCAATACACTGAAAGTAGTAGTTACAGGCAATAAACTATAGTTGCACATATCGTTATGGATAAATCTCAAAACTATAATGGTGAATGAGAGGAGAAAAGTGAATCATAGAAAGGTTTAATGTAAATATTAAAAATCTACCAATAAGCCCCAGCATGGTGGTACAGGTCTAAGCCCTCAGGGAGGGCTGAGGAAGAAGGGTCACTCAGGCATGAGCCCAGCCTATGCACATCAGTGATTTAGCAAGACCCTTGCTCAAAGTAAAAGAAGAAAAAAAGGCTGGAGTCCTATCTCAGTGTGAAGATCCTGGATTCCTTGTATTAAACGAAACCAAAGCAAACAACCCAAGAAAACAAAAACAAAATGTATCAATAGCAAGGACACACCCATAAGCAGTTAAAATAGAAAAACATGACAACTGGGAAGCCTATATGTCCTGTTTCTGACAGCATTCCCTCTGTGTAGTGTGTGTGTGTGTGTGTGTGTGTGTGTATGTGCATGCATGTGTTACTTACAATCGAACCTGGGTGTTTTTACCCTGAGCTAGATTCCCAATCTATTTTTTTATTTTACTTTTTATTTTGAGACAGGGTCTCACTATATCAAAGAGGTCCAAGCTGAGCTCAAACTTGAGATCCCCCTGCTCAGCCTCCCAGAGTACCTGGCTGAGCATTTCCTTTTGGGGGAGCAGAATAAAGGAGAAAGATAATTGGGTTAGAGAGTGATCTATAGAGGGGGGTTCAGTTATAACTGTAATATTTGTTTCCTTAAAAAGATAATAAGTAACAAAAGTTGCTTAGGGATCTAAACTAGATCCGCTGCATGTGCATGTGAAATTGCCTATGAAGTTGTTCATAGCTCACCATGGTCCTGAACTCTGCTGAAGCTCACTGCCCTCCCCTCTCACTGTATCACCACAATTCCCGTCCATTGGTGCTTTTTGCGACTGTCCATTCTCTCTCGCTGCTGGGTATCATTGCTTTGTGTGAGAACACTGCAGGATGCAGCTCCCTGGGACCTCTCAGGCGCTGTTGGTGGAGTGAAAATTGATACAACTACACCGGAAAACAGTTTGGCAGGATCTCATAAAGCTGAATATTCTGCAATTCCATGCCTTGGTCAATCCCCATGTGGAAATATGGTGTATGTGCACAGACACACACACACACACACACACACACACCCTACCTACCTAATAGCAGACATGACCAGAATGCTTATAACAGTTATAACAGCTCTGCTCACGATATCAAAAACAACTGAAATGCTTGCTAACCCCGCAGTGGATGAGTCTATTTACTTGCTGACAAAATAAATTTTAAAAACTAAATAAACAATCAGAATGGATGCAGGTCAAGCACAATAAGTTAAAATTGGATGGTTGCTGCATGTGTCTTTGTTATATCATTCTTTAGATGCTTAAAATAATGAATAATAAAAAAGAATCTTTAATTTTAGAAATCCTGAATTATGCAGCTTAGGCAGAGGAAGCCTGTAATCTTTAATGTTGGAAGTGGGTGGAGACGACCCAATGAGTGTGGGTTATCCAGACTTTTGCCCGCCTAAATCTGGGTGCTCCCACCACAGGTGGCCCAGAGAGGAACGTAAGATTAATTCCAGGGGTGAGGTAGTTGGAGATACAAACATAAGCCTCACCAGCTGCGAATATTGCACAAGAAAGGAAGTGACATGGGAGAGCAGATGACAAGTGAGGGGATCAAGGCTGCTAAAGTGGTCCCCAAGCCTCCTGACTGGCCAGAAAAGGGTGTGTTGGAGCAGCGTGTGGCATAGGAGTCTACCCTGACAGCAGGAGGCTGGTGAGCCCAAGGTGTCAGGCCAGAAGCCACACCTCCCTCAGCTGTCCCTTGCAGGACTGCTTTGTTGTCCTATTCACCAAGTCTCTCATGCGTTACAATCCAGCTCCCCAGCCCCGAGGGAAATGGGTACCATATCCTTCTTTAACTTTAGTAGCATGTTTCAAATACATGCCTGCCTGAACACATGTGCCATATACCTACCATGCATGTGCCTGGCCTGTGCACACAGGGGATCCCCAGAGGAAATTAGTCATGGATAAGTCCAAGCCACACGATCACTATTGCCAGAGCCTCTGAAGTCTATTTTGCTTCTCTGCCTCCCATCTTACCCTATCCATGTCCACACCGAAACCATCAGTGCCAGGGTAGGGGAGACTCTGAAACAGGGAGTTGACCCTGCTGTCTCATAGCAAGGATGGACGAATGTGTGTCACAGGCAGGTATGTCCACTTAGACGTGTTGATTCCTGGATTATGTGTGTACACATGTGTGGCCTGATACTTTGTATATTTATATTATTATTATTATTTTCTGTATTTTAGGGAAGGGTTTACAGGGTGTTCAGGGTCTCACTACTACATTGGACTCACAGTGATCCACCTGTTTACAACCTCTGAAGAGCATGCCACCATGCCCAGTCTCACTTGCCATCTCAGCACACCCCTGGGGGCAGGGCTGGAACTGCAGGCCCAGGGATCGAACTCCCGGAACCTGGCCTGTACACACAGCGGGTCCCTAGAGGAAACTAGTTATGGATAAGTCCAAGCCACTTGGACATGCTTGCAGGCACTTTAATCCACTGAGCTATTTGGCTGGCTCTTTATATTATTTTTGATTGGATAATGCTTAGACATAAAAACAAAATAAAAAATCACGCAATAAGAAGAAAGAAAAGTTGTGTTCTGGTGGCTGAACTGTGGGGAGAAATTTTCATACTGTTTGATGACCAAGGGTCATGGAAGTGTCCTGTGTTGTGGGAGCATTGTAGGACACACTGACCTTTTATTCTGCATCACAAAAGCCAACAGCTTTGTAACCATAACTATGTAAACCAGCAGCCTAGTACCCACTAGCAGAGACAGAACAGGTTTAGAGCTTCTCTGAAGCCCCATCCCTAGAGAACTGTCATTATTTGACCTGTCTACAGCTTAGTGAAAAAGCTTTGTTTCAAAATTTGTCTTTATTGCCCCTGAATCAGAGCCCTTTCTGTGTGAACAGTGTCATCCCCAAGGACATTTGTTGAAAACAACCAGTGGCAACTGCTTAATATCACAGCTGCCTGAGGAAGTGTTAACAGTAGAAAGTCGCCAAAAATCTTAAAACAAAAATTTGAGAAAGGAATGAGGGACTTTTCCTGGTTGCATAGACGGCCACGTCCATATTGCATGCCTTGGAAAGATGTGACAAGGCCATAAGCTTTTGCCTCTGGCTGACCTAAGGCTCTGCAGAAGAGAAGCTAAAACAAAAGCAAAGATTTAGATTCTCGCAGAACACACAAAGCTCCTAGCAAGGGGGGGTAAGATTTATTGGTTCAGAGAATTTAAGAAAATGTTTGTCCGATCATTAGGTGGCCATTGTGTTCACTAAATAAGAGACTTTAACAGACACACATGGCAAAGAATACAGACTTTACAGAACTAGGCCAACAAAGTCACTAAGCAAATGAACAGCAAACTACACCAAATAGAAACAACAAAAAACCCTGGCTGGGAAAGAGTTCCATTTCTGGCACCACATGCTGTGCCAGCCCCGCCCCCAGGGTGGGCTGAGCCAGCCACAGAGTCCCAGCATAGTGGTGTATGCCTGTAATCTCTGTGCTAGGGAGGCTGAAAACAGAAGGATCACTATGAGTCCAAGCTGCGTAGTGAGACCCTGCAACAACCAAATACATTTAAAAAATATAGGAAGGGAGAGATGTAAAGGAAAGGAAGGAAAGAGGATTAACATGTGATGTGTATAAGGGTGTTGGGGGAATTGAACACAGGGCCTTGAGCTTGCCAGGCAAATGCTCTACCACTAAGCCACAGCCTAGCTTGGTAATATGTATAGGTATCAACTCACCATGATGAAGGTATTCACTATGTATCAAAAACACATGTGAACAAAACAATTTTAAAAAGAAAATACAAATTAGGAAAAGAAGAGCAAAATAAATTTAAACCCAGCAGGATGAATCACACAATAAAAATGAGAGGGAATTAACAAAGATACTACATGAATATAGTAATGAAAAGTACAATAGGTGTTGCCAAGGATTAGGAAAAGTTGGAAGCCTAATACATCACTGAGGGTGATGTAAAGAGGCCAGCCTCTTGGGAAACAGTTTTTGAGTTTCTCAAAGGTTAGACAGAGAGTTACCACATGCCCCAGTGATTCCCATCTTGGCTAGTCATGCAAGATGAACAAAAACATATTTGTACATATGGAATGTTTATATGTGTTCATGCAAGTGCTATTTGTAACAGCCAAAGTCAGAAACCATCTAAATAACCATCAACCAATGAATGGGTAAACAAAATCTATATCTATACTATGGAGCATTATTAGGCCATTAAAAGAAAGATATTTATATATGCTACAAATGGATTAATCTTGAAACAAATTTGCTAAGTGAAAGAAGACACAAAAGACTATCAGTGAAAACATTATTCTGTGTAGAAGGAAGAACAAAATCACTGGTGATTTTTAATTGTTAGGTGTATCTAAATTTCAGAAATGTTACCATGTTTGAAATGTGCTTCTTGGAATCAATGAGTTCTACACAATTCCCCTTTTACATATTTTTTGAAAGCACATGCACTGGGTATGTAGCCTTGTGTGTAGGGAATATTTACTGCATGGACTCATAATCCTGACCGTCTTTGTTGAACCCTGTGGATGGGTTCTGTACAAGCTAATGGTTCTCTGTGTCCACATCTCAGGCTGCCTTCTTGGTGTGCTTAGCCTACAAAGCAGGACAGTTAACAGCCAGGAACAGCCCTCTGCAATTGAGGGACAGGCATTTGGAGATGCACCACAATCTCCTTGTCTTTCACTGGGCTAGTTGTCAAGTGTGTGCCACATCGTCTCCCAAGGGGACCCTTTAGGGTAACTCACTCATTAACATGGCTTGCTTTCTCCATGAGATTCTTGGATCCCACATAAGCCTCTTGCACCTGAATCTGTCTTACATGTCTCTTTTGTAAGAACCCAGACTTAGATGCTGCATACTGTATGTACATCTGTAAAGATGGAGGCATATGTGCTCATTGCCCTTGAGTGTCTAGGTGTTAAGTCTGAGCCGAGGCCTGCTTGTGCTTTTTCTATTCGACAACTGGCATGTGTGCACACATGTACTTTTTTTTTTTTTTTTAGTACTGGGGATTAAACTTGGGACCTCGAGCATGCCAGGCAGGTGCTTACACCGCTGAGCTGTCTCCCTGGCCCACATGTTCTGTTATTTGTGCATGCTTACACTCCAGTGCAGACATGTTCAATGCATGCTTTGCATGGCATAGGACTCATGTATAAGTATACATCTGTCATACAGAGCATAGGTCTGCTCAAGCCATGTTTGTGCATGTGCATGTGAAGCAAGACCAAGACAACGGAGAAAGGCCAGCAGTGCTGTCTGATGATTAAGAGCCTCTTGTTGGGTGGCGCCTGGGAGATGGGCAGGGTGTACGCTGTAATGACGGCCTGTCTCCTGCCCGTTTCCCTCTGCTGATGCCTGTCTGGAGACAACCTCATCAGTCTGCTCAGATATGTGTTCTTTCTGATGGGAGGCAGCTGGAGCGGCGGTCAGGGGCTCACCCACAGAGGCACCTGTCGGCGGTACTTCTAGCTGTCCTGGTGACAGCTGCCAGCCATTCTCGGGATCTGCGCCGTTGCCCCTTGACTGCTCTTCACAAGAGGAGGACCCTAGTTCCTGTCTGTATTCTGGCATCACAGACCTCTCCCACCCCACAGATTTGTTTCACCACCTTTCCTGAGGCTGTTGCCACCCACACGTCTACTCCAGATCTTTCTGAAGGCAGCACATGATACTCTGCCACCCTGCTTCTTGGTCTCTCCTGCAAGATTTTGGTTTCCTCTTCCACTTACTCAGAGAATTCACCCTTGCCTGGCCTGTACCTGCTCCCTCCCTCCCTTCTCAGACAGCTGGTCCTGCTTCCTCTCCCACCTCTGCAACTCTGCTGTTATACATACTGCTTGTCAGCAAGGAGAATTCCAGTGGAAGCATGCTGCTGTCTCCTAATCCCAATGTCTGAGGCTCCAGGAGGGAGTTGGGTTGGTACCTGGCTCAGCCCAAGTGATGAAGGTCAGAGTTGGGCAGTCTGAATCCCAAGATTCTGTGGTTGTTAAAATAAGACTTCATCTGGTGATGAGAAGCCAGGCCTGCAGAACCCCAAATCTCTTTTACCTCCTGAGATCAGGGCATTTGAAAATGCAGGCTTGTGCCAAGCTCCCAGAAAGGGGCACAGAGGTCAGACAGGGATCCAGTCCAGCAAGAGCCGGAGCTTAGATCTTGTCCTTCTGACTGAGCCCATCAGTCCTGTAAAGACTGCAGCCCCTTGGACCTAGGTTCGTATCCCAGCTCTTCTATTTCTGGAAGGTGTGACCTTGGGCAAGTCGCTTCACCTCTATGAGCCTCAGTTGCTCTCCTCATAACCCAAGAACAGTAGCAGTCAATTTAAGGAGATAACATTGGAGAGGTCCTGACTTGAACAGAGCAAATGCTGGTCTCCATCTTGGGGAAAAAAAGTTTCAGCTTTACCTGCAAGAACTGCCTGAGACAAGCGCAGAGAAATAGTACCAGCTCCAGTTCCCTGTTGCTGGGGGCCAAAGGTGTCATTAGACCCCTGGTGCCGTCACTTTCTATCTATGTGAGCCTGAGCGAGTCATTGCACCACCTCACACCTCAGCTTCTTGCCCTGTAAACTGGGAATACTAATAGAGCCCAGCTCAGGGGGGTGTTTCTAAGAATGGATTGCTATTTATTGCCATAGGAAGTGAATTACTTCTTAATTGCTGTGAATATTAAACTTAATGCTGTGCGAGTTGATTGCTGTAAAGCGCAGACCACCGTGCTTGGCACGGAACGAGCATTTCCTACTTATCACCTATGATTGTTGTCACATTGAGCCAATACCAGAGCATCTGTTGTGTGCCAACTTCATGCCAGGCACCTGAGCCTTGGGAGAGGATAGCACAAATCATTTTCTGAGCACCCAGAGCCTAGCGTTAGGTGGGCTTCAGGGAAGGACAGACGCACCCAAATAACTCGTGGAAAATGCAAAATGTCACAAGCCAGAGTCAAACAGAGGTGAGGTACAGGAGCAGGCTTTTGAGGGTGCTTTGATGCCTAGCGATGCAAGAGCAGTTGGATTAGTTTTTATTGAGCATTTACTACATGACAGGTACTGGGTTTTAGTTGTATTATCTCATTTAAAGCTCATCACAGCAGTAGGTAATAGAGATTATTTCTGCTTTTTATGAGTGAAGACACAGCCTTAGCAAAATTAAGACCCCTGCCCAAGATCCTCCAAGCCTGTGCTTGGATTATTTTACATGAGCTCCGAAGCTGTATGCTCTCTGTCCTCCTGGGAGGGTGATGCTCACCTTCATAGTTAGGAGGAAGGCAGCAGAGGTGTCAGTTGTGCACAGTGGTGGAGGGGTGCCAGGTGCTAGGTAAGGCATTTTGCCTGTGTGATCATAGGCAATTCTTCTAAGTGATGTGAAGCAGACAAATTATTATCTACATTTTGAAGGAGAGGAAACAGATTCAAAACATTTGTGCATTAAATTTCTTTTTATTTACTTATATATTTGGTACAGGGTCTCACTACACAGCTCAGACTCATAGTGATCCTCCTGTCTCAGC
>NDGM011247796.1:2638-17952 GCA_002564305.1 Octomys mimax
CTTTGCTAAGCTTGTTCTAAGTAGGTGCTTTAGACCACTGAGCCATCTCACCAGCCCTACCCAGCCTCTTGTAACTACCATTTAGTAGTTCTTGTCTTTCATGAGATCAACTTTTTAGATTTCACATTTGAGTAAGATCACATAATAAGGGTCTTTCTGTACCTGATTTATGTCACATAGCATGATGTTTTCCACTTCTAGCCATATTGTATCCCACTAAAAACTACACATCCAAAAGAATGAAATCAGTATAACAAGATATATCTGAATTCTCTTGTTCATTTTGTAGCATTATTTATTTTGGCTCAGGCATGGAAACATCTTACATGTCTATTACCTGATGAACTGGTTAAGAAAATGTAGTCAATGTACACAATGAAGTGTCATTCAGACTTAAGAAAAAAACTAAACAGTATCATTTGTGCTATTCATTGTCTTTACAAACATATACAGAGGCAAAAATCTCAATGTAGCAAATTTTTCTTTCCTACTGGAATCTTTCAGTCTCTCTTTTTGAAAAACAAACCAGTGATCCTACTTTCTGGTTCAAGTTCTCATGTCTTAGGTCATAACTTTTCAGTCATTCTGTCCTACCTTTCCCTAAAACAAACCTCTTTAAGGGTTAATGGTATTTCATTATTCTGTGTTATCTGAAGCATTTTCTATCTTTTCCTCTCTCTAAAGCATTTCCAGCTGAATTGTTCTATTCATTTATTTCAGCTAATTAAGTTTAAATGCAGTCTCGATCTCATACAATATATTATTTCATTCAAATAAATAAGATTTTTGTATTTACTTTCATTTTGTATTAAAACAATTCCCTAAGTTTGAGATTCATCTGAAATTGGGATGAATAAATTAATTTCATTCATAAACATTCTCTTTTCAAACTAATATCATGCAATATTTGAAATAGTTATGATAATTTATGATAAGTTTTTAGGCCTAAAATGTAATGCTTAGGGTATTTAATATATTTGCCTCCTTGTTGGCTGGGCTCTTTGTAGATATTAGATCTTTGTGGAGCCTAGCCTGCACAGTCTTTGGGTAGGATTTGATGTTGGAGAGCTATTGGTGGTGCTAAAATTACTGTCACTGGGCCAGCCAAATAGCTCAGCAGATTAAAGTTCCTGCAAGCAGGTGCAGAGGCCAGGGGTTCAATTCCCAGCCCTGCCGTGCCAGCCCAGCCACTGGGGCATGCTGAGATGGCAGTTGAGACTGGGCATGGTGGTGCATTCCTGTAATCCCAGCTCTTGAGAGGCTCTAAACAGGCGGATCACTGTGAGTCTGATCTAGTAGTGAGACCCTCAACATCCCGTAGACCCTTCCCTAAGATACAAAATAAATAAATAAATAATAAAAAAAATAAAATTACTGGCGCTGTTTTTGTAAATGGTCTTCAATCCATTGTTCTCTGAACTATCATCAGTCTTAGCATCCACTCTCTCCTTCAAGAAATGTAATTGAGATTGAATTAAATACCCTAAAAGTGTGAAAAACACTCATCTCCTATCAGTTATTAACGGTGGCTGGACTGTTCAGGAAATAAAGCCTTGCATAGTGAGTAGTCTCAGCTATTATATGTGGAATATACACAGACATAGATATGTATCCTATTCTTTTCTTTGACATATCTTTAATATATCAAGGCCTTTTATAAATATATAACTAAATTTCTATATTACTATTCATTAAAGATTTCTCCATTTTACTTCCTTTTCTCTAAACATTTTATATATATATATATTTTTAAATATTTATTTATTGATTCATTGATTTATACAGGTTCTTGCTACACAGCTTGGACTCATAGTGACCCTCTGGTCTCATTCTTACCAGCACTGAGATTAGAAGTGTGCACTACCATCTCCGATTTTGGGTCCAGCATGGCGTGTGGTACTGGGGATTGAACTTGAGTCCTTGTGTTTGCCAGGCAAGCACTTAGGTCACTGAGCTATCTCCCTACCCCTAAACATTATTGAATATTTTGAATTTATCTTTTTTAGACAAAACACTAAATTTTCTTAAGCTGTTAATTGCCTTAATGTACTGTTAATTCATTTCCTATAGCAAGAAGACATCACGGTGAAATTTAATATACTCTAATTTTAGGGGAAACATCTGGGTAAGAGTTGGAGAGAAACCACGATAAGGTGAGGAACACCTTTAGACCAGGGTGCACTGTGAACCCTAGTGAGGGGGAGGGGAGAATACTGGCCAGAAGAATCCAAGAATATGTGTCATCGAGGTGACCACTATATCTCTAAAGGGTAACTGCATGGACAAGTTGTGCTGCAGCCATGGTTGAATTTCGGGGAATTCCCTTATCATTGCAGTGGGAAGTGCCTTAGCATTTTAGTTAATTTCAGCTACTAACTTGAAATAATTCCTAGGAAATAGGTCTTTTATGCAAACATAGCAGTGTACATCAGAGGACAGCAACTGAACTCTAGATCAAGGGCTTTCCCTGTAATTGAAAGTCTACAAGGCCCACATGCTTTGTCATCACATGGCCATGTGTCAGAAGAAGTTTTCAGTCATTTGCCCAGTGAATCTTCTGGAAAAAATTCATAATAAATTAACTTAACATTTAATCTACACGGAAATATCAAAATCTTAATATTGGTTAAACACTTAAAATTATCTGAAGGTAGATTGACGCCTGTAGGGCAGATTGGTTAGCCTTCTGAAGAATGACATTTGACCTTCAGCTCAGGATGATGAACTAAGTCTTATCCACACTGAGATTCTCTTGTCACTGTGTTCAGGAGTAAATACCATAGAAAGGTCAGCATGTTTGAAGTAGATCATGCAATCTAAATGTGAATATTGATTTGAAGGAGGAGATCCAGTATCTTGCACAATTTATCAAAAAGTTAATAAAAATTCTTTAAAAATTTTTCTAATGTACTAGTTATATGAGTCTATAAGTGTGACTTTGATACTCATTTAAAACAAATTTATCAGGCTTTATGATTAGGAATATTTTTGATGTCATGTTTATATTTGGTTCTTGAAATCTACATATTTTTATCTAGATCCGAAAATACAATTTTCATAAAACCAAAAATTCTAAATTTGTATTTGTACATATACAAAAAAGGTCAAATGTCCTTAAAGTATTTTTGTTAACTTCTTGAACAAGTTGATATTTTGCTAACCTAACAGAAAATATTGAGCTTTTTTTTCAATTCTGGCATTATAAAATTTAATATATCAAATTCAAAATAAGAATATTGTATATATATAGTCATCTTCACATTTTCAAAACTTCAAATGTCCTTTAATCACAAATATCTTTTCTTCTGCAGTTTAAATTAATAATATTCTGATGTATATAAATTAGTTTTGGAATAAATGCACTGCAAAAATATATTATATGTATGAAATTAAGCAGAACTTTTACCTCAACAAATAAAATTTGAATACATTTACAAAGATCAATGTCTCTATCTTTTTATGCAAATAAAATATAGTTTTAATCCAGTGGTAGGCATTTTTTGTATATTATTCTATGAGAATTGAAAGCAATGCTACTGTAGATTGTGTTGCAAAATGAAACTTTAAAAGTTAGATTTCTAGAGACTGTGCGTAGTGGTGCATGCCTGTAATCCCAGCTCTTGGGAGGCTGTAAACAAGCAAATCACTATGAATCTGATCTTGTAGTGAGACCTTGAACACCCTATAGACCCTTCCCTAAAATACAAAAACAAAACAAAAACAGTTAGATTTCAAGCGCTGGGAAGATAGCTCTGTAGAATAAGCACTTGCCTGGCAAGCGCAAGATCCTGAGTTCAATCCCTGCTAACACACACACACACACGCACGCACGCACGCACGCACGCACGCACACACACAAAATAAGTCATTAAAAATTACATTTCTTTTATGGGTAAGCAACTTCCTCAGACTTTCTCTGACAAGCTAATAGCCAACACACCCTGCCCCTTCCTCCCCAGAGAAGTGACAGGATTCGCAGATGCTGGCTCCAGGAGGCTGAAGCTCGGCTTCCTTTCCTCAAAATGAGGACCTGTAAGCAGAAGACGGATGCAGCAATAAAGCAATGTGGGGTCTGCATTAACTCCGTGCACCGGCTCGCCTCTGTTCCTTGTTTTGAACGCCCCTTCCCCTGTGTGCAGTGAGCCGGTGGTGGGAAGTTGGCAGACCTTTCCATTCTCTGGAAGCCAGGGCTGTGGAGGAGTCCTTTGCCTCTTGGCTAAAATGCATGGCTACTTTGGATTTGGTTAGTAGGAACAAATCAGTCTAAGTGGCCAGGTAATGTTGTCACAATAGAAAGTAATGTCGTGGGGCTGGGGCAGGGGACCGCTCGCTGTCTGAGTGCCTGCCTGGCGAGCACAGGGACCTGAATTTGATCCTCAGTACTACATGCGGCTCTGGCCAGAGCCCTGGGAGGGCCCCGGTGTCTCCTGCCCAGCTGGCGAAAGAAGGGGTCGTGGAGCACATGCGTAATCCCAGCGCTGGCAGGCTGAGACAGGAGGATCACTACAAATCTGAACTGTGTACCAAATAAATAAATAAATAAATAAATTTTAAAATGCAGTCATTGAGAAGTTCTAGTTAGCATTTAGCTATTCGTGACAAGTCAACTGACCTTACATTCACATACGTTACTATTATTGGTATATACATAAAATGAATTTGGACTTGGGGATTTTAAGATGTTTAACTAATTAATATTTAATCAATTTCTTCCCACTAAGGAAGAATCACTGGTCCTGATTGTAAGCAATATAAAAGAAAAAAAAAGGTAGTTCAGTACCTTCAGTATGAAATAACTTGGCAATGCATAGAATAGCACTTGATTCTAAATTTTGTTTTAAATTTTAGTTCCTTAGATTTGTTGTTCCGTGTCCGAACTGACTTTATCTGAAGTTAACCTTTTCTGTCTCTTTAAGGCACTATGGAAATCTTGCCTTAAACATAATATATTTTGATGCTTTAACTTTTGTAAAAATGACCCTGACAAACCTCCACCACAGTTTTTGTAACTCTCCCTCTGTACATACATGGAACGGAATTTCTCCTTCCAGTCAGGGCTGTCATGGTTTAACTCTAGCTCATATTTCAGAACAAAGTGAAGCTTTAGCAACACAGAGCTCAATTTTCAATAATGTTCTTCAGTTCTACTGCTTAGAATTTAGGACAGGTTTTTCCATACTAGTGGTTTTTTCAGATAGTACTCTTGTTTTAGTCTATCATATCTACGCAATATTATGTTTCAACTGAATATTGAAATGTACACTGACTGTTGTTTTATTAGTAATTAATGCAAATTCATTTTTGAGATAAAATAGCAGAGATGTTACAGTCTTACGGTGATGGGTCTGCAGATTCAGCTAGAACCAGATTTCAATGAGCCATTCTAAAGACTGTACCAAATACATAGAAAAGAAAATAAAGTAAAAAGAAAGGAGAAAAGCCAAGACAGTCTGAACTCAACTCTGCTGACAAGAGCACTAGGCCTGAGTCACTAAGGAAATGTCAAGAGCTGTCCTAAAAGTATAAAAGGCCATCCATGGTGTTTGTTGATTGGTCTAACCTGAACAAAAAAAACAAATGTCCACTACCTTCATGACTTTAGGTATTTTTTCCAACTAGAGTGAAAAAATAGGACTTTCTCAGGAAAACCAGGAGGTAGTGGCAAATGAAAATGTGGATAGATGGCTTCTTTTCAAGGAGAACACTCCCAGGACATGGACAAAATTCATTCTTGAAGTGGAGACTTGACAGGCTTTTTTGAAAGGCAGAGAAAGTATTTACAATTTCAAGCTTTCCTACGACTCTAATGAAAGGGAATTGAGGGACTGGTGCCCGGTGGAAAAGCCCTGGAGTGCCCTCACCGAAGGGAAACTTTCAGGCTATCTTAGTCAATACACATTTAGCCGGTGACTGGGACGGTTGGAGAGGTTGGCTAGGGCACCTGATTTTCTCTATTCAGGAAGTTTTCTATTCTCAGGAGACCAACCATGTGATTTCATAAGCTGCCTCAGGCTTTGTGAGCTTAAAGCTTTAAGCTACAATTACTCCTAAATCCAGCCCGCACGAGGTGAGTTTTCAATTATCACCAGAGAACATTCTACAAATGCTGTTTCTGAGTCTGACTTTGAAGGTCTATAAAGTTAGAGTTTTTAAGCATATTTTGAAATGTGAAGAATTCGATAAATTTCTTCAGCAGATTTTAGAGTTAAAAGTTGAGAGATAATGACTAAGACTTAAGAAAAAGAAGTACAGAAATATACATCTATACAGATAACCACTTACACTTTTACCTTTAATGTTGTATGCAAAATTATTTGAGTCCTGCTCTTAGATCTTTAAGGGTTTTAGTGTGAATTTGGCATAATACTCTTACTAGTATATATTCTTTAGAAAATATGTAGAAAGCAATATCTAAACATTTAGATCTTCATAATTTTTGTTTTTGTTTTTGTTTTGAATATCTGTGAGTAGACTTAAGAATTCTGGGAAATCTGGGGTCTCTGTTCCGATTCACTTTTTAACAATTTTTCGTATTTAAATGTGTAGATTACCCTGATAAATTACTCCAGGGTTATGAGTAATAAGGGTTCCAGGGGTGTTTATTTTTCTTCTCATTTTTATTAACTTTCCTCATTATAGATATAAAACAGCTCTTTAATTGGCACTGATTTGCAAATATATTGAATTCAAATATGTCAAAATAAATTAGATTTGTCTCTTCATAGAAAGGCAATAGAGCCAGATTGAATAACAGTAAAATTTTATAGCATCTATTTACAAACATTTTTATATCCTAAACTGCTTGGTATTTAAAATAATTAGAAGCTTCATGCAACATGTGTAACATTTACTTTTACTGTTACTTCTCATACACAATAATAAAAGTAGATTTTAAACTGCATAATCATTGTTTCATCTATATTTATACTGTACAACTGGGTCTAACCTTTGGATACTGCTAATTATCTTATTTTAATAGACTCGTTATTTGTAAGACTTGGATATTTTAAAATTTATTTAATTGAAATAAATTTATTATAGTCTATAATTATGAAAACAATTCTAAATTTTAAAGAAATATGAATTTATTTGTTCCTAATGAAAACTATGTTGTATTTTTTGCAAACTATGAAGCAGTTTGTTTTTATTCTGGCTCACACTTTGTCTGCAAAGACCGATTTTTTAAAAATAGGTTTGGAGTTATTTTCATAAATATTTTCTTACTAGAATGTTGCTGTTGGTTGGGCATCCATACAATATCATATCCAACAATATAATAAAATGAAATGTCATGTCGTGACACAAATCTTAAATAGAAAAACTACTTACCACTCATGATAAAAAGTAATCTAACAAGCCTACATGCTGCATGGTTCTGTTGCACCCAGGGATGGACAGACTGCTCCTCCACGTCATGCCATGCCTCTGCTTTGCAGAAGACACAGCTCACAGTGATACTAAACCCTTCCCAGAAAAGAACATTGAAAAAGAAAAATTTAGGGCTGGTGAGATAGCTCAGTGGACTAGGAGCCTGCTTAGGCAAGCACAGGGAATGGAGTCCAATCCCCAGCACCATATGCTGTGCCGGCCCTGACTTTGGGGGCGTGCTGAGCTGGCTGCTGAGGCCTGGTGTGGTGGTGCATGCCTGTAATCCCAGCACTGGGAGGCTAAATACAGTAGGATAACTACAAGTCCTAGTTGCATAGTGAGACCCTGTATCAAATACATTAACAAAAAATGTTTAGTAAAACAAAGGATTGTTTAAAGTGAAAAAGATCAAAAAGAAAGAGGCTAGCTAGGTACTAATAAGGAGGTAGCAGGGCATCAGAGCTAAAAGTGCAAGAACTCCTCTTCTAGCTTCTTTTATTGGGGACTAGTAAGTGCTTGCCATTATCTGATCAGTTCTCATGAGTCTTTGATCCTAAGGTGAGTGTTTCTCAGCATTGCTGTTAGGCCCCCTCAAAAGATTTCCCCTTGCTTTGAGCATGTTAATCTCGTCTGTGCCTCTTTCTAAAGCATTTCTGGAAGTGCTCTTTCCTGATTGAGTGCGTTTAGCCTCGCTGGTGTGGTTGCATCTGGGCTCTGGAGCCTTTGCCTGGAATGGTCATTTTCTCTTTAAGGAAGTGTCAGAAATCCCACAGAGCCAGATTCAGTAAACGGGTTGCATGAGGACACCTGGTGATGTTTTCACTGGACAGAAGTTGCTGTACTGGTTGAGCATGGTGTGATCAAAATTGTGGTGGATATTTAAATTAATAATTTTGCTACAGTAAAAGACACTTGCCTATTAATCTCTCTCAAAATATTTTCCCTTGCTCTACATGTATTCCCTCTCTCTTAGCTATGTGTCTTTTACTATACTTTTTTTTGGTCTTTAAACATCCACTCTGTGTGTTGATCACCCTGGTGTTCCCTGTTCACTGCAGTATATGACACAAGCTGTGAAGTTAACCTAATTGCCATCAATAGGTAAGTGCAGAAAAAGTGCAGGATATAAAATGGAATTCTATTCATCCCTAATGTCTCAGTTACATTTCTCTTGTTGCTAAGACAAAATAACCTGACACATAAAATTAAGGGAGCAAAGGATTATTTAGCTCAAAGTCTGTGGAAGTTTTAGTTCATAATCAGCTGGCTCCAAGGCAGGGGTGGCACATGGCAGAGGGCTGCAGCTCAAGGTGGCAGCAAAAGCAGCAAGAGAATAAGAGAATAAGGTACAACGGCCTCCTTTCCTCTCTTATGTTGTACACTGGCTAGGCCCACCCATCTCGTGGCCTCTTCTTCCACAAGCTCAGGCTGTTTACAGTGTGACAGTCCTGGGTCCCTGCTTAGTTAAAGTTCTAAACTTCTCAGTTGACACAACCGATCAACCACTACACCTAAAAAAAGAATACTCCCATTTTCAACAAGAAGGAAAGAACTGGAAGACAGCATGCCAAGTGCAATCATCATGCCTGGCCCAGAAGGAGCGATGGTGCATGCACCACCCAAAGAAGCTGAACTCATACAGAGTATATGGTGCTTACCAGGAGCTGAAAAGTCTTGCTTGTAGAGAAAGATTTTGACCAAAGAATACAAAATTTGCATGAGTTTGCAGGAATAACTAAAAACAAAACAAGTGTACAACATGAGTTAAAACACTACATAATGTATTTAAAAATTCCTAAAGTAGATTTTCAAGGTACTGGCAAAACATAATGAGAAAATGCATATATTGAGAGGTTTGATTTTGCCTATTCGCAATGTGTGTTTCAAGACGTCACGTTCTATAGCATAAATACACATAATTGTGTTCCTAATTAAAAAAACTAAAAAGCAAAAAAGGACATAAATATTTCAGAGGTCAAGTTTTTTTCTGGGATACAGACATGTTATTAAAATGCATTTATCAGGGCAGGCCAAAAAGCTCAGCAGATTAAAGCACCTGCAAGCAGACCCAGGGGCTGGGGTTTGATCCCTGTGCCTGCCGAGCTGGTTCTGCCCCCGGGGTATGCTGAGACAGCAATTGAGACTGGGCATGGTAGCACACTTGTAATCCCAGTTTTTGGGACGCTGTAAACAGGCGGATCATTTCGCATCTGATGCAGTAGTGAGACCCTGAACAACCTGTAGACCCTTCCCTAAAATAAAAAAAAAAAGAATTTATCTTAATGTTTCTTGAAAGTATAAAAACAAATGTATGTATTTATTGATTAAAACACATAACTGTTTTACACGTAAAATTTAGAGTTAAGTACAACACAAGTAATAGTACTAGTAAGCTGATAAAAATTAAAGTTAAGATCAATTATACTGTGTTTTATAACTGGTATGTTTGGTGCCTAGTTGTCCCCTGAAAGCCTCCTGCAGTTGTGGGACAAATTTAAGAGTCTGTGATTAATTCATGATCCAATACTGGGAACGTGGGTGTGAGAGCTACACCCGCTCTTTGACGAATAGCCTGAATGCAACTTAAGGCAGCCAGACTTGCTCTCCGTTGCCATTGTTGCTGCTACTCCTCCCTTCTGTTCTTGCTGTTTTGCTGTTTTCCACCACCATGCACCGCTGCCTCTTCCATGTGCCACTCAGTCTTGGAGCCAGCTGAGTATGGACTGAAGCCTCCACTAACTGAGCGAAATAAACCTTTCGTTCCTTAATGTTTGGTGTTGGTGTTTTGTCCCAAAAACTAGAGAAAAGTAACAAAGACAATAACAATATTTATTTAGAACTTAAGAACTAAGATGATCTCATAATTTTTGTGAAAACCACTGAAGATTTTTTAAAGTGCCCAATGAAGTATTGCCTTTGAGGAGTAAATAGAAGCCAGTCCTGCCCCTTGAAACTTTTTAAGACTTTTGAACATCAAACCCATCTTAGATTATGCTTTTCAGAAGATCTTTTGATGAAGGCCTTTCAGAATAGCCATTATTAGAACTCAAAATCACTAGTCTCAAGGCCCTTGTCTCCTAAAGAGAAGCCCCCTTCCTCCACCATGCTCTGTGGGAAGGGGTGATGCAACTGGTAGATTAACTCTAGTTTATACTTCTGTTATTTTTATTATGTTTTATTTAATGTTTGTTAAGCAAAAGAAAAAACAAAATATGCTTTATACAAAGTCTTATTTTTATTCAAATAGTATATATATATTGTGTGTGTGTGTGTGTGTGTGTGTGTTTCTTTCGTGGAACCGGGGATTGAACTCACGCCTTGCATTTGCCAGGGAAGTACTTATTCTACTCAGCCATCTCCCCAGCCCCAGCCTTGTGTGTTTTGAGAGCTCCTTTTTTTTTAAAAAAAGTATTTTTTGTCATTTATATCAAAAGTAGATTTAGCTTTGAAAAATAGATTTTTCAAATTTCAGATATGCATTGATTCTGTTTCAGTTAGGTATGAAAAAGCCATGTGTATTTATTTATTTATTTATTTATTTATTTTCTATTTGAGATAGGGTCTTGCTATGCACTCTAGACTTGTAGTGATCCTCCTGGCTCAGCCTCCACAGCACTGGGATTATAGGCGTAGGCCACCATGCCCGGATTTGAGGCCTGCAACAAGCACTTGGGGTTCAGGGCCTACACTGCATGTGGTACCAGAGATCTAACTCAGGGCCTCGTGCTTGCCAGGCAGGCCCTTAGACCACTGAGCTGTCCCCCGAGCCCCCAAAAAAACCAAATTGTAGAGGAACAGTGTATTAAATTGGATGTATTGCAGATACATGAATTCACAATGAATAATTAATTTTTGAATAGTATTCTGAGAAATTCTTTGGCCAAAATTCACTACTAAAATGAAGCAGTAGATGTTGACTATAATCAAGAGAAAGAAAAAGTTACTTTCCATTTTTGCAAAATGGTGGAACCTGAAAATAAGTTAGAAAATATTTTTTTATCTGAAAAAAGGTGCAAAACTTTAATTTAATTTAGTGTCAGTCTCTAAATTAAATTAAGTCTATTGATGCTTTTAAACAGGAAATTTCAGCAGAGCATGGTGCTACATGTAGTCCAGGCTGTTACAGGAGGATCCCCATGAGTCTGAGGATGTCCTGAACTACAAAGAAAGACTCTACCTCAAAAATAAAGAATCATTAATTGTCAAAATGTTAATTTTTATAGATAACTTCACCTAAAATTCTTGCACTTCCTTTATCAATTGGAAAAATCACACTGCCCTTGGATTATCTAAAAAAAAATTAATTTTTAAAAAATGAAAAAAAAACTTGGATTATCTCCCAGCACTCATGCAGTGTCTAATTCCTTATTCCCAGTGCTCTCTGTGTATATTTTTATCCTGCCCACCTAGTTTAATTTGCTTGGGATTCTATCTTCTCTATCAGTCTGACTTTTCTGCCCCTGATTTACAGCAAGCAACCCCTATATTATGTATTCAACTTACATGAACAGGGTAGGTAATTTGACTACTAACCTAAATGATGATTTTAGTGGCACAAAGCAATTATAGAATAAGTCCTATCTGGCAATAAATAGGAAAGAATTAAAATTTTGTAATCTAAAGCTAATTATCATAAAGTTTCATTTAGTTCTAGCCAGGAGAAAATTGCATTTTTATAGCATATGTTGATGCTGGTAGAAAGAAATATTTTGGCACAGCTGAGACAAAGGTTAATTAATACATTTATTTATTTATTTATTTATTTATTTTGTCTAGAAGTAAATCCCTTTTAAACAATCAACAATGAATAGGATTTTAAGTGCTTTCCGATATATACCTAGGATTTAAATTACTTTTTAAATTTTGACGTATTGGATTTTCCCATATTAGTTATTGCCTATTCTACTTGTACAGCTCTGATAGCAAAAATGAACAGAAAATGTTATTTTTAATGTGTACACATATTGTTTGTTTGTTGGTTTTATTTTTTGAGATAGGTTTCACTATGTTATTCAAGCTGGCCTTGAACTCCCTAAGTAATCCAGTCTGGTCTTGAACTCAAAACACTGCTTCTGCCTTAGGCTTCCAAGTGCTTGCTCAACAAGCATATATCACTATGCCTCACTATTTTTAATACTTAAAATAAAATATAGCATTTTCCTAATGTTAAGTCTAAAGGTACATCCTTCATATTTTTAAATGTCACAAAGACTAAGGAAACAGCTTAATTATGGAAATTATAAAATCTAATTTATCTCATGTTACAAAATAGATGGAGAAAATGTTTATTTTCCAGAAGGAAATTCAATATTTTAAAATGATTTCAAAATATAACTAGCACATTTGCCATTACCAGTTCAACTCATAAAGTCCGGAGGGAGGGTGATGATGGGAGTCAGCGTACAAAAGCTGAGGTCAGGTGGAGCTCTGTCTCCTGGTGAGAGAAGGTAATTGCCCAGCCTCTGCAGTGTCTTTGTGTAGTATGTGAGTAAGTTCATGGATAGTTGAAGGGGTGGGTAGTGTCTGAGCCAAGAACAATCTAATCCACAGCAGAATGGTAGGCCTTGGGGTCTTCATGAAGACCAAGGAAGAACTGTCCTTATCACCTGAGACAAAGGTGAAGTCACTATGCACATCATCTCCCTACACTGTATACACTTTTCATGGGGCCACACCAAACTCCTGGGAAGCAGTGACCTTGTCCTGGATATCAGAGGCATGGAGTTTCTTTCTCAACAGATTTGTTTTTTTTTACCTACTTTTCTATGGCTGAGACAAAATACTGACACACACAAACTAAGGGAGGAGAGATCTATTTTCATGCAGGTTTTGTCAAGATTTCAGGTCATCATTGGCTGGCTCCAAGGCAAGGCAGCAGGGCAGGAGGGCATCATGGCAGAGGAGGAGCAGCTCAAGGTGTGTGGGTGGGAAGAAGATGGAGGGATCTCGCAAGAGGGAAGGAGACAGGCACTTCAGGCTTAGCCTCTCATTCACATTCAGCTCTACGCTCCTCTGTGGAAGATCAAATGATGAATGTGACACAGCCATGTTCCAGTGACCTGCCAGAGCCCCACCTGTGAGCATAAGAAGCTTGAGGGGAAATTTAGGTGTAAATTAAAACAATAGTTTGTTTTCCTTTATTTGTGATACTAACAATTGAAATCAAGGTCTTCTCCCTAGACACACTCACAGTCTTCTATAGTATAGAAAGGTATGTGAAGTATGATTGGAAAATAGAGTGAATGTCTGAAATTAACAAATTACCATAAGAGAGACATTGCCATTAACAACCCCTCTGAAACTACTCTTAGTTCCTTTGAACACACTTGTGGAATTATTTCTGTCTCTTTTCAAAGCAATTTGAGAAGCTCACTTTTGTGAGTGTCTGTAATTACAGTCCTGTAGCTACCTTGAGGTCCTGAGTTGATTCAAACTATTTACCATTCATGGTCACTTTGGCCAAATGTCAGAGGCCTCCCAGTGCCAGATCCAGTGAGTAACATGAGCTAGTCAGCACTGCAACAGTTTACAAGGCTGCCTTTCATTGGATGGCACTTGGCAGCTGTGTCACTTGTATTTATTAACAACTCTTCATGAATAGACTCACAAAGAAGATTTCTTGAGCTGATTCAGAAGATACCAAGAAAACTGGGGCAAGCGTGTTTAGTATGAAGGAAAGTATCTGAAGATGATTAATGGCAATTTCTTTCACTGTCGTCAATTCCTTACATGAGTATTCCCCATGTTTTTAATATGCCACGCAGATATATATTTTTGAAACAGGGACCCGCAATTGACTGACTGGACTCTAATTAGTGATCCTGATGCCGCAGTCTTTTCAGTATCTTAAGATACAGTTGTGCATCACTGCACCTGGCACACTTACTTGTATCCATCATTTTAACGACAGCAGGTAATTGGATGTGTGGCAAGTAACCAGCTTATCATTTTAGTACCATCTACAAATTGATTACAATTCAGCCACATGACCATATGATCAGCAGGACAGAACACCACACGTACTGGAGGTCTCTGTAGGCCAGGTTCACACTCATGGCTTAGCTGTGTCCTCTGCTTTGTGCTTTCATGCAAGCCTTGATGAGAGGATGAAGGTCTAGGACAGAGTCTCATCCGCAGTTGTGGAGGAGGGTCTACTTCTAGGCACAAGCTGTTGTTCTGTGAGGATTCAGTGGTTTAAGAGGTGTTGCACAAATGGCTTCTGCAGGCTGGCTGTCACTAAGAACCTTCCTTCTGTCTGCCTATACCCCTTCATGTGGCAGCTGTCACCATGAAGGCCAGTAGGGGATTTGGTCAGTAGAGCTGCTGACAAGAGTGAAATTGTAAATTAGTCTTCTTAGTCACCATAATCATATGCTTCTGATTAAGTAAGAATTATTTTAGTTGAGAATATGCATTCTTCACATAAGGGAAGAATACACAGAAATGGAACTACTCAGAGGGCAAGGCAGCTAAGGGACAGTTTTTTTAATGATATTTTATCTTTTTAAATGTATTTTTTTCATAATTTTATTGAGAAATAAATAACATTGAGACAGTTTCAAAACCTATTAGTAGGACAGTTTCAATAATTAAGACATTGTATATTGTTGTCTTGTTAGTTATTCATTGTACAAGACGCAGACCTGATATCCTGTCAAAAAACACTATAATAACAAATCCTTCTATTCATTGAATTAAGAGAATGTAGCTGTATATCTATCATAACTATTTTGAATATACAGATACAAAATGGTTGTTCATTTGTATCCCCTTTTCTGTTTATTTTTGTCAGAGATGGGTATTCCATTATCATTTAGATATTACAGGTGTGTGAATTCAACAGAATATTCCAATATAGTCCAGCAGTCCATACTACTAGTGGGTTATCCATAGGACTGGCAATGTCAGATGTTGTTGACTTGAGCCTTTTACAGCTCAGCATATTA
>NDGM011247796.1:18002-34207 GCA_002564305.1 Octomys mimax
AGCTCAGCATATTAATATGGCTTTACTTTTTATACTTCATTTTTACACTTTTCTGCTGGATGGGTAAGACCAAGATAAAGCAAGACCTAACAAGAAATGTAGGTTATGTATCTGATAAGGTCAGTCAAATCCCCTCAGGATTTATCCTAAAGCCCTGAACCACATTTTGTAGATCCTTTGTCAGTGTCAGGTAGAGACCGTCTCACTCTGTGTTCACAAGTCTAGATGTTTGATTCTGTCCAGATTTAACGATTCTATGGTAGACAACCATTGAACAACATGATGAAAAAAATAGTGATCTTAATGTATCTTTGTAAGATATTTATCACCAATTTATAATAAAACCAGTCCTTCAAAATCACCCTACTGTCACTTTTATAAATGCCTTCCTTTTAAGCATAGATTAGCATGATTTAAGATTCAAGGATGCTAAAGATGCCCCCAAGTACATAGATAACATTTAATAATGCTTAGAAACAAGGGCTATGGGATGTAATTGTGTTATAATCATATTTTACTTTAGAAGTATTTACTTAAGCAACTATCTTATATCCTAACCTAAACAAGTTTTTTTATTATTTGATTGGGACAATATAATGGGAATGACAGGAATTTATAACAAGTTGAAATAAGATTGAATTTATTGTTTTAGTTGAAGAAATGAACTTATCAAGTATATTTGCATTTGGAATGTTAATAAAACTGTTGAAGGGTATGTTCTAGTTCTTTCATGTACATTGGTATTATTACCAACAAAATGTTTTCTAGTTTCCCAATATTTGAGTAGAGCAAATAAAGAATACTTCTTTTTCTAAGAGCTAAAAGATAATTTTTGGATAAGAATTTCAGAGGCTTAGAAATGACATAAACTACACATGCACAGTGATCATAGGATTAAGCGGCCCTCATGGACCAGAGACAGATAATGTGTTTACTTGTATATAGTGTCCTTAGATTTGGGGCAGCCCCAAGCAAGCTATTTTATTGAACATGGCAGAGCCAAAATTATATTAATATTTGGATATTATCAAATGAAAACAGAAAATTGAAGGAAAGTGCAATGAACGAAGATATGTAAGTCACTAAAATAAAAATCGATCTTATATTTTTTAAATTGTATAGATTGATTATTCTTTACTAAGGAATAGATTTGCAACATACAGTTAATATATAGACTAACATTACTTAGTTACTGCAGTGTGTTTAAAGTAGTTGATTTACATTTAAGGAGATTAGTCATGCATAAAGACTAAGCAATTTGGACAAGAGGTTTGTGGAAGTTCTTATATAATTAATTTTCTAGACTGCTTCTAAAGTTTAGAATGCATTATAGAGGACTTGTACAGAAGGTTTGATGACAGCAGAATATAATTTCAAATATAATCTACATTGGAATAACTTAAAGGATAGAGAGAGAAATGCGGAATCGTATGAAAAACATCAAGTGTTAAAGAGAAAGTATCACATAGAAGAAATTTCAATAGAATTTTCTTGGGCTGGGGAAACAGCTCAGTACCAAAAAGTATTTTCTTGTAAGACAGAACAGAGAGAAAGCTCACTGAAATCAATGGTTTAGAGTGAGTAGAAAAAGAAAAGACACAAAAAACAGTACTAGGGTCTTGTATTTTGTGTTTTTCTAAGTCTATTGCAGATGGATTTTTTTTGACATTATTATCTGAGAATTATAAAAAGGTTATTTGATATAAATTTGCACATATAAGTTCATGATATTCTAGTTATTGAAAATCTGAAATAAAACAACTATTTAGAATATGCAATAATATATTACTCAGAATGTATGCTGAAATTCAGATAGACATCACAGTACTATTTTTATAATATAAATGCAGAAAGACAGCCAGTGAGTTTCAAGATAATGTGGACGTTCTGTTGACATCCCAGCAAATACTTTGGTACATGGAGAGCTCTGTAGGACAGGAATAAGAGCAGGAAAGATGTACAATGGGTCCATTTACTTAAATATGTTCAATAAACAATGTATGAACGACATTTTATTCTAGCAAGTGGAGTTATCAAATTGTGTCCTCTATTCATTTAAGTCCAGAAAGTACACTGGAGAAAAATGAATAGAATCTTGTATGTAATGTGTCAGATGATAGGGCAATACCACCTTCCATGTTTAATTACAAACGCTGCAGGTGGTAAGACAGGCTAACTGTGACTACTTGCATAATTTTAAAATTTGTTAGAAATGAAGTTTAATTATGGAATTTCCTTTAAAGCCCCAGGTACTAGAATTGTTCGAATACTTATACACATAAAAGTCCTATGCAATTCTATTATTTAGTTCAAATCTTTATAGATGCAAGTAAATGGCTTACATATCTGTTTTAATGGCCAAAATTCAATGAAATGACAACATCAAATATTGGAAAGAGGGGCGGGGGAGATGGCTCAGTGGCATAAGAGCTTCCCTGGCAAACGCAAGGGTCTGAGTTCAATCCCCGGTTCTGCCAAAATAAATGAATAAATAAATAAACAAACAAACAAATAAATAAATATTGGAAAGAATAAGGAACAATGGGATACAGCGATCATAATTCTTACAATTTACCCAAAGACGTTAAAAATTCATGGTCACACAAATAACTAAACATGAGTATTTATAGCACCATTATTTAAAATCTTAGAGCTCAGGTCCAACCTAGATGTCTCTATGCAAATAAATGGTAGCACATCCAGATAATGGAATATTGCTCAGTTCTAAAACAAATTAGGGGTCAATCTATGAAAGAAATGGAGAAAATTTCTATGCATATTATTAAGGGAAGAAGGCCACCTGGGAAGGCAGTGCCCTACATGGTACCACCTGCATGACCCTGTGCCACAGCCAAACTAGGAAGACAGCGGAATGCTGGAGATTTTTCAGGGTGAGGGAGGAGGAAATGGAGCACACAAATATTTTAGGGCAGTTGAAATATTTTGTTTGAGACTACAGATGTAAACATCTGACATTTAGCCAACCGGCTGCAACATGCAACTTCCAACATGAACCCATGATGTGATTATTGTAGTCAGTGTAGGCTTACTCATTCCTATAGACATATCACTGTATTTGGATGCATACCACTCCCTCAGTGGAGGGAGTTGCACGTATGCGGATGCAGAAAGTATAGTGAGAAGTTTCTGATCTTCCTAAGTTTTTCTGAGCTAAAAGTTTCCACAAAAAAGCCTTAAAAATAAATAAATCATTTTTCTCTAAACCCACAGGCCTCCTCCTGTAAGTGAACTTGCAACTAGAGGGACCCCAGTTGGTGTGATTTCTGCCGCAGCTATCAATCAGAGCATTGTATATTCCATTGTTTCAGGAAATGAAGAAGGTAAGCAGATTTCCAGCTGGTGTTCACTGTCAACAAACTCCAAATAAGATTAATTTCAGATTTAATTAATCTTAGATTTATTTTCAATGAAACTGATTGTAATTAAAGATAATTAGTAATTGGATTAATAATCTAGTTAGTTAACTTAACATGTTTTTCATAAGAAATACTGAATATCTAATTATAGAAGGCTATAATTTTCCATATGATATTGTAATAATAATTTTTAAAATGAATGCGTGCTATTTTAAGTTGTGGGTAATGCCAATGCCTAGAGTAGTCTCTCCCTACTTCCTATACCATCAACAAGGTTGACCTCAAGTTATACTGTGATGGAACCCGAAGACATTTTTGGATTCTATGTAAAAGCTCAAAGAGACACAGCTATATTAAAAACCATGTATGTAATATGGTTCTCAGTCAAATTTATTTATAAGGCCAAAACTCACAAGTGCACTTGAAATTTGACATTTAATTAGCCACCACTTGCAGAAGCACAGTAATCTGTTAGCATCTGGGAATAATTTCATAATTCCAATGCCAGCGATTCTTTGTTTCATGGAATATCTACCTGTAGGTCATCCATTGTTTTTCCTTTTGCTGCCTAGAAAACCTGGCATATTCTAATCAGTAGATAAACACTTAATATATGTTTAATGAATTAATACTAAATGTAGTAATTAATGTACACTTAATGAAAAGATAGAATATAAGGATTAGGATATCATAAACTTTAATAATGAGCCCTTGTTTTTACATCCATAATATGTAATACATATATTCATATCATAAAAACATAAATATAGAATACATAGTTATTTAAAATATGAACTTATGTATAAATATAATATGTGTACATTATATAATATTTTACATATTCTGATGATATTATGATGCTTTTACATATTATAAATATATATACATTATTATAGGGTATTTGATATAAAATGTCTTTAATTATAAATATACACTGTATATCAATACTCTTATGTATGATATATGTGTGGATATAACATTGAAAACAGATCTATGTCTATACATACTTTATGTACAGATAAACAGCGATCAGGAGAAATTTTTTCTGATATTTATATTACAAATAATTTTATAAGATAACCATATTTTGAGTTAACAGTTTCTTGTCTGAAGTGTTATTAGCATGCCATTACGTCTTCAGGATCTACATTAAAATATAAAATGTAAGAACCAGTGAGATCTGAAAATTCTGCCTTAAGCAAAACTAAACGGCTTTCTTTAAAGGAGCCTCCACCACAGTGGAAGACCCTCCGTGCCTGTGGTAACCAGAATATTACTCAGCGATCCCCAGATATAATGACCCCCGAAGTACTGATATTAAGGAAAATCTCCAACCAGTAACTACAGCTTCAAAGCTGCATTTAGGAAAACACTGACGTTGATAATTTTAAGGGCTCATACCACCATCTTAGCATATTCGTGTTTTATAATTATGTTTTTATAGTTTTGAAGCTATAACAAATAGTAATGTATTTTCTTTACATTGTGAAGAAAATGGCCTATTAACCTGTTTTGAAACTGTTTCATTGCCATTTTGTCGGTTTCTCTCCATAAAATGAATAAAATAGTTTAAAAAATAAGTGCTAAAAGCGATAAGGAAAAGTATGTTGAACTACATGTACAAGTGAGAAGGGGAACAAGGGATGGTGAATGGATAACAGAAAATAGGAACAAGAACGAACAGAATAAAATGAAAAAATAGAAGCAAAGGTTTTATATATAAAGAAAGGAAGAGGAGTTGAAGGGATGGGACAGGAAAGGGAAAAACGAGTGAATTGGCGCACACAGGTGTAGACTCCCTACAATAAATGCCACCATTATGTATATCTGATCTGTACCCATAAAATGACATGTAAATGTACCTAACAATCAGAAAGAAAAAAAAAAGACCAAGCATTATGTTTTAAATTCTAGATAAGTTCGGAATCAATAACATCACAGGTGTCATCTATGTGAACGGCCCTCTGGACTACGAGACCAGGACGAGTTATGTCCTTCGTGTCCAGGCAGATTCCCTGGAAGTGGTCCTCGCCAATCTTCGAGTTCCTTCAAAAAGTGAGTTATATTATCTGAGAATTTCACATGAATTTTATGGTGTGTGTGTGTGTGTGTGAAATATATGTGTGTAAAATAAAGCACCAGGGATATAGATCAGTGGTACAGAACCTGCCTGGCAAGCATGAGGTCATGAGTTTGATTTGCAGTAACAACAACAACAAAATTAAAATAAAGAACTCTATGGAGAGCATAACAAGATTGTTAGTAGCTAGAAGTAATGGCTGTTTCATTTTAAACGTTTATATGCACCAATACTGGATGTGATTTCATATTCCTGAAATGGAAAAGCAATAACATGCTGTTTCTGAAGTATCTGTACTTTATTGTTAAAATGCCACTGTTTTTTTGTGCATGTAAAATAAGAAAGCTTCCCCTTCATTTCACTGTGAGACCCTGGATAAGCACATCAGCAGGTATCAGAATCTTAGACATTACCTAAATCACAGAGCTTTTTTTTTTTTTTTTTTTTTTTTTACTTCAACTGTTTTCTTACAGCACAAGAAAACCTGTCATATAATTAGTGAATAAAGTATGTAATTGAAATTTGTATGTAGTATATTCAATCCATACAATCTTTTCATTTTTAATGAATATAAAGTAATAATAAAAAACAGCATTAGGAATGATACAAAATTTCACTAAACAGAATAATAGGAATTTAGTCATGGTTGCTGTACTGCATGATGTTGATTTCAAATTAGTTTTTTGGGTTACCAGACATAAATGTGCAGAATTGGTTTAAAAAACAAAACAACAACAAAAAAAATTGAAAAGAAGCATTTTATGAAAAAAATTAGCACTGCACTTTATGAGGACAAGGAAGAAAAATTTCACTATTTCTTAAAAAGTGACACTATTAAAAAGGAGCTGCAGAATAAAACCATGTTTAACATTTCCTGGAAGTGCATTTTATCCATCCAATAAACAAAAGGAAGGTCAGATTGTGCAAAGGACTGACCAATTTTAAGGAATGTTATCATTAATGGAATAAATGCTATTCATTTATATTCATTATGTTCTTTTGCACTAAAATAATACAAACTTTTGTTGCCACAGAATTCCTTTAAAAATCTAGAAGATCCAAGAAATCCCTATTTAGCTTAACTCTGTAGAATGGATGTATAGATTGGACAGAAAGCATTCACCTGTGCTTCCTGCAGTGTGTGGACACCACCAGCAGCCAGCAAGCTCGGGGCGAAGGCTCACAGCACCCTGTGGAACGTTGTGTGCCTGTCCATGCACCGATGACCATGAAAGTGAATGACCATTTTTGTTCATTGCAAATTCTACTTTAAAGCACCAGTGTATGGACTGTACAGTTGCTTGTAGAGACATAAAACCTGCCACTTATAAAAGTGTAGAGTAAATGCTTGAAATGAAAGGAGTTGTCCATGACGATTGTGCATTATTTGTGTATAGCAGACCAGTTTTTAAAAATTTTTAGTGTCTTTAAATTGCAAGAAATGTTATATATATATATATATATATATTTTTTTTTTTTTTTNTATATATATATATATTTTTTTTTTTTTTCTCATTCCAGGGATCAAACTCAGGACCTTGTACTTGCCAGACAGGTGTTTATGCCGCTGAGATATCTTCCTGACCCTTAGAAATTATATTTTTAATAAATATAGAAATCACATTAAGTCATAAATTGAATCAGCTAATCAAGTAGACAAAAAGTTAGTATAGCTCTAAATAACATTATGTACTTTAACACAAATACAAACAAATGATGAAGATGCAGTTTAGGAATAAATTTTAAATAAATATTTAGCTTGTAAGACCTGTGATTTCTCAATAAATAACTGATTTTTAAGAATACAGATACAGCAAGTTCTTGTATGTATATCTCTCTACCAACTTTTAGTTTAACTTAGATGCAAACATTAAAATGATGAATGCACACATATACCCTTTTGCATTCTCCAACGTGCATGTACAAATAAGGCCTGTTAATAAATTCATTAATTAATCCTTCAGCTATACATGAAGCATAGAAGCTATTACTTTACTTGATTTCTGATGTTTTTAATATTGTTCTTAACAGTTAGTGGCTGGCCTCTGCCTCTTACAGCAAAAGGCAACTCATGTAATGGAAACAGTTTCATTTATTAATAACTGTTAATGCCTTGTAATCTATTCCTCAGTCCATTAGCTATGCAAATAACAAGATAATTATGCAAATTTAGGTTAATTTATTGGTTATCTAAAGTTTCTTCTATAGATCTTGCTGCCCTGGTTCCTTTAGTTCTTTCATGTATTACATGAATAACAGAAATAAAAGTAGGAAGATTAATTTATTAATTTTTATTCCTTTACCAATAAATAATTAATAAAATTATTTTCAAAGTGCATCTTACAGCTGTACTGCAATCATATTTAATGTTGAAAAGTAAATTAATAATTAAAATACAAGTTTTAGAACTAATTTCATATATTCAAGGTTAAGAATACTAAAGCCTCTAAGACTAAAGTCTTAAATAATATTTTCTGTAGAATACAGAATTCTTTTTTCCAGTGCTGGGAGCCAAAGTATGCAACATTTTAAACATGAGTATTACAGAAAATATTACATGGGGCCGAGGAGGCAGCTCATTAGAATAAGCACTTGTCTTGTAAACGTAAGGGCCTGAGTTCAATTACCAGTTTCGCCAAAAATTAAAAATGAAAATATTACAATGTTAGTTCATGTATCAACTACCCTACTCAGTATTATCATATCCTGGGAAATGGATTGATTTCTAATTCTAACTGTTCCAGAACTTGTTATTCTGAAACTAATCCAGGACTAACATCCTATCTTTAAATATTTATATATGTATTTCTTAAAGATAAGGATTCTTAAAATAGTAATTAAAATTAATCATTGTTTTAATCCAAAATAGCCAATTATTCAATGATAACTTATATCCAGTCCATGTTTATATTAGACATTTACTTTCTTTAGAATTGCAATAAGGCTTCAATCATTGTGATTCATTAATCAATATCTTAAATTACTTTTAATCTGTACTTTGTCCTACGAACACATTTCATTCTCATTGACATTGATTGGTTTAAGAAACCAGAATAGAGGTCGTAGGGATTGCTCACATCTGTAATCCTAGCAGTGAGATGCTGATGCAAACGATCTCGCATGGAGTTCTAGGCTAGCCTAGGCTACACAGTGAGTTCAAGACCATACTGGAGTAGAGCCTGGCTTTCTTTGCTTTTTTTATTTTTTTTTAATTTTTTTTCGTTTTGATTATGGTTTTGTTGCCAGCTCAGCCAACCACGGGGATGGGGCTGGTGTGGCATGTGGTGCCAGGGATCACACCGCTGTCTCTGCACTTGCCTAAGCTTGCCTAAACTGGTGTATTAGGCTGCTCAGCTGTCTCGCTGACCTAAGCCTGGTTTTCGATGACTGCATTGAGAAGGGAGCATTTAATGTGTTTATTTGTTGCTAGTGGCTCAATAGTTATATCTGGAGACCAAATCTGATCCAGGATGATTTTATATATATATATATATATATATATATATATATATATATATATCCTCCCCTAGACATCATCTCTCTTTGATTTTCTCTTGTGATGACTATATCCAATGATAGTTATATTCTAGGCCTGTTAATCCTTTTCTCATTTCTTCTTCTGTGTTCATTAGCCAAAATATTCCTACAAAGAGAAACTTCTCATATCAAATATTTACTTACTCTGAAGTCTTGCACCCACCAAAAGACAAATAAAATCAATGTTGAAACCTTTCCCTTTAATTACTGGTCTTCAAAATAATGAGTGAATTCACCATCATGCTCCAAATAGGACCCCTGAGGAAAAAAAAATTAATTTTTATGGCCATATGCTCTCTTTTGCAGTAAATGTACTTGGTTATATTATAGCTTTAAAGCTGAGAGAAATGATACACAGCTTAGAGCCTGTGGCTATGCTCTAGTAGATTTGTATTTACTAAAAGAGGCTGGTCACTGAACCTTGTTACTAAGTGTTCATTCAAGTATTTTAGATTGTTCATCTGTGCTTCTAGATATATTTGTCTCTTCTTAAAATACTAACTTAATCATTTTAATTTCATTCATCATCTGTGCAAGTAGTGGGTAATATACTAAGTCTATGAATGATGACTGTATGAAGGACTTACAATACAAACTAACACAGGGCATATTTAAAGAGCGTATTCTGAGTATAAAAACGAGCTATAAAAAGTAAAGCCATATTAATATGCTGAGCTGTAAAAGGCTCAAATCAACAACTTCTGCATTGCCAGTCCTATGGAAAACCCACTACTATTATGGACTACTGGACTATATAGGATTATTTTGCTGAATCCACGCACCTTCAATATTTAAATGGCAATGGAATACCCATCTCTGACAAAATTAAACAAAAAAAGGGGATACAAATGAAAGACCATTTTATATCTGTATATACAAAATAGTTGGGATGGATCAACAGCCACTTTCTCTTGGTTCAGTGAGAAGAACGATTTATACTGACAGTGTTTGGGCAGGATATCATGTCTGCATCTTGCACTATGAATGACCACTGTGAAGACAGCAATATACAGTGTATTAATTGTTGGGACTGTCCTACTGACCTGTTTTGGAACTGTCTCATTGCTATTTGTTTCTCAATAAAATTAAAAAGAGCATATTCTTCAATAATTTAAATATAAGCATGGTTAAGTAATTTTTCTACTAGTGCAGCTCTTTCACCCACTGTAAAAATAAAAGTAGCAAATGTAAAACAAATGTAATCCTAGGGAACACAGATGTGATTGATCCTATTACCCCAGCCCACTCAATGCACTCCAGACTCAGAATGTCCCCGATCATTGTCCCTAATCTATGAGAGACTTGAGTGGGACAGCATCCATTATCTTGATAAGCATTTATTAATTATCTATAATATTCCAGATGCTGCAATTAGATTTCAAGAAACACAGCTAGTCTGGTGAAGTTTGTCACTAGTGCCTCTTTAGGAGTGGCCATCACACAGACAGTAAACAGGTAAAATATGGACCTGATCAGGAAAGACTTTTTCCACATCTTGACCTTTGAGTTGTATCCCGAAGACTGGACATACAACTTTGAAAAGGGCAACTTCAAACAGAGTAAAGAGATTGTAGAAATTATTAAAAATATTTCATGGAACATTATGGCAACTGTTGAAAATACAATGGGTCTCAGATCATAAAGATTTGCACAAGACACAGAGGAATTACAAGATACTAAAAATCAGAACTTACTACTCTAAAGCCTCTTTCATGGAGAATTAAAAATGATCAAGCAAGTAGAAATTTAGAAATGATTTTATTTGAAGTGTAATTTTAGGGAAAAATGATATAAAGTTGAATCTTTGCCAAAATACACTCATCAAACAGAAAGGATTATGGATTATATAAACATTTCCATCTAATATTTAATATTGGTGACTATATCAAAACATTCTGTCCCTATATTTTTAGGGTACAGTGGTTTATGTTTGAGGCTGACTGGAGAACTCTAGAGGAACGAGGGAGCAGCAACTCTTACAATGCTTGGAGCTACATCCAAATAAACCTACAATTATGCAAGCAGAAAACCTGTGGATGTTGTCCAACATCCAGTTTTGAGGCCTCAGTGAATTCTAGTTGTCTAGACTTGTTTATTACGGTCACCTGAGGAAAGGGTGGCAATGCCAGAAACAAGGCTTAATCCGCACTGCTCAATGCACACTAACACGACAAGGCTGCCTTAACTGGAATGCACTGTTCAAATTAATTACCACACAGTAGCCATTCACAATGTCTGCTTTACACCCAGCCCTGATCCAATAATTTTTCAGCAGTAGTATTTTCTACTGGACCTCCACATTTTTTCTCATTGGTTTCAAGGTGCCAAGTGTGAGTGATGAAAAAAAATGAACTGAAGTGGAGAGGATTTAATAAGGGCAATAAGAAGAAGTAATCTGCAACCTCTTTATGAAAGGTGGAAGACTACTAATATGTCAGGATAGGGAGGAAAGCAATATTTTACCTTTAAATGAAATTTGAAGTTGGGATTAAACAGTTGAACTTTAATTTCTTTGCTTATTATCATAATGCTTATTGAGTAATCATTTTTCTTGCCTTCAATTAATATGTTAGCAGTACATTTTAGTGGGGATCAGTGTGTGCCTGCTATGCAGTGTGAAACTCAGCCTGATTTTATCCACTCTTCCTCTTGTATAGCTTCCCAATCTGGCTTTTTTAACTTCCATATGTGATGAAGAACATATGCTATCTTTTTTTTAATCTGACTTATTTCACTTGATATAATGTCTGCCATTTCCATTCATTTTGCTGTAAATGACATAAATTTATTCTCTATTAATTAAATATATATGAAATCTAAATCTATAGCTATAGTTATAGCTATCTAATGCCATTCATTTACTTGGTACCTAGGTTGGGTCTATATCATAGCTGTCTTCTCTGATTCCAGCATAAATATGGGCTGGCACATATCTCTTTGGAGGTTTTGTTTCACATACCCAGAAGTGGAGTGGCTAGACCTTTTGTTGTTTGTTTGTTTATTTATTTATTTTTTAGGGAAGGGTCTACAGAGTGTTCAGGTCTCACTACTAGATCAGACTCATAGTGATCTGCCTGCTTACAGGCTCCGAAGAGCTGGAATTACAGGCACATACTACCACGCCCAGTCTCAATTGCCATCTCAGTGCACCCCAGGGGAAAGGGCTGGCACAGCAAGCCCTGGGATCAAACCCCTGACCCTTGAGCCTGCTTGCAGGTGCTTTAATCCACTGAGCTATTTGGCCAGCCTCAGAGTGGCTAGATAAAATGATAGTTCAGTTTTTGTTTGTCAAGAAAGTGCTGTATTATTCTCCATGTACTAATTTACAATCCTACTGATAATGTACTGTATTAGAGTTTCTTTTTTGAATCATGGGAACATTGGCTGTTTTGTTTTTATTTTATAATAGCTATTGAGGCAGATTGAGATTGTTTCTCACTGTTGTTTAGTTTTCCTTTAAGGCTTATGATATTATTTTTCCGTATATTTGCTGATCATTTCTACTTCTTTTGGGAAATGTCTATGCAGATCATTGGCCCATTTTTAAACTGGATTATTTTTTCTAATATACTTTTTAACTTTCCTATATTATTTTTACATGCCTGTCCTGGTTTTTAATACATTGTTGCATGAATTTTAGTAAATGTTTTATGTAATTTCGTGGCTTGTCTTTTCATTGTATTGAAAATTTCCTTTGCTATGCAGCTTTTTTTCTTTTTTTGTTACTGGGCATCAAACTCAGGATCTTGCACTTGCCAGGCAGGTGCTCCTGCTGCTGAGCTGTCCCCCGGCCTATGCAGCTTGGATGTATTCCTGTGTGCTGATTTCTGCTTTTGTTTCCTATGCATTTGAGATGCAATAAATTATGGACTACACTATTGTCTCAATTCCCATTTTTTCTAGTTATTTTGCAGTTTCAGTCCCTCCAAAGAATTATTTTTAAAGTCATAATATTTTCAGAGTTTATTCAACGGAAGAAAAAAACTTCATATCAGCATTTAAAAATGAATAGTAGTAAAAATACAGTTTAATAATTATAAGTTATAAGGCTGCAGAGATAGCTCAGCGGCCTAAGCCTCTGTCTAGGTAAGTGCAAGGACCTGGTTCCATGCCTAGTACCACAGGCCAGGCTGGCCCTGAACTGTGCCAGCCACGGAGACCTGGCATGGTGGCACATGCCTGTAATCCCAGCACTGAGGAGGCTGAGACGGGAGGATCATTGCCATTCATAGCTGTATAGCGAGACCCTGTATCAAATACATAAAAATTTTAAAACAATGATTATATGGCATAATGTCAATATTAAGCATTTCATTTCAGTATGAATCCAAAGTAGAATGATTCTAGTAAATTTAAGATTCATGCAGGTATACTATGTGTCTATTATTGATGGATAGCAATCCACTAAAACATGTCCATGTGAATACAGGCTCTACAAGTTATTCAAAGTGTGAGTGATTCTGTTCAGACCAGACAGTGAGGAGTTTTCCGTATCAGGTTCACGGTATGTAGCTATGCAGCAAATGCATCACTTGTATGGTTCACATGCCCTGGCTTTGCTAAATAGAGCACTACGGATGAACTCCACGCTCCTGCCTGGGCACTGTGGGAGGCCTCGCTGCAGATGCGTTAGTCAGGCATGTGTGAGCTCATTGTATATTAGAGTGATGGTTCTGAAGCCCTAAGGGCGTTTTTCTTCCTTCAAATAAGCCAGTAATAAGGTGTTAATTCAAACTGTTCCCTCACCGCGAGCTCTCTGATTTTGCACATTTTTGTTTTTAATCTCCCTTCCATGCAGTCTGACAGATACTCCTATTATTTCTCGTGGCTACCATATGGACTGCTAATTTGATCAAATAAGTATCTCCAATTCACCAGAAAAGATAGAATTGAGTTTTGCTATTTCCAATATGCTATTTCAAAAGTATGAAATAACTTTAATTCTTTTCATATGTTTTATCTCCCCGATTAAGTCAGTGTCTCCTAAGCACGCAGAATAAAATACCAAAAGAAGATCCAAAGAGCCTGTGTCTAGGACAGTCTCTATGGAAATTTGTGTCAGTATTATGCTATAGAGCTAACACTATTCTGTGATTTTTATGTTGTACAAAACAGTAACAAGGTATTTTATAGCTCTGATTGATTTATATAATTGCATAATTGAAGGGACAATGTTTGCTTTCTCTTAAAATTATAACTATCTTTAAATATGGAGGAAAACTAAAACCTTTTAATGAATACATCACTGTGTTTTGATTTGATAACTAGGCTTTCAATTAGGAATAAATGACAGAGCAATTAAGATAGGGTTTGAGCTGATGATGAAGGCAGTGGACATGGTATCGATTTCATTTTATGTTTCGCTTTAGGGTCTCAACTCGTAATCCATTTTATTTTCTTGGCTTTTCTGGTTTCAAACAGAAGGTGTGTGGCAAATAATGCTAATGATTCTTGTCGGCTGGCTTACAAAACATTTTTCATATAATTTGAGTAACAATATTGAAGCATATCACATGTTCTAAAGCCCAAAAGTGACCAGGGTTTTATATTTGTGCTACCACTATATAATCACAGGTTTAGAAACTCTACTGATAAGTTGTTACTTTAAAACTTGGAGATCAGTTTATAAAAACTACGTGAAAATACTGGTTTTAGTTCAACCTTTCATTTTGATTACATACATAAATGTACAATAAAATAATTAAATTTTAAGGAATTAAAACTCTATTGCAGTATACACATGGCTTACAGTTATTTCTCCGTGAAACAACTGTATTGTGCAAAAGAGGTTTTCTCCAATGATGAAAAAATGATTATGGATTTTATTGCTGTGTTTCTCACGCTAAGTGCATCGAGGCATGCTGCATCCATTAACCCCAAAGTGGTTTGCTGCCCTGGTGGAATGATGTCTAGTGAACCTTTGTAAAATGGAAATGAAATTATAAATATCTCTCTCTATGTATGACATAACTATATTAATGTGTAATATAAATCCACGTATTTGCATTTAATATGAAAAGTATGTTTTATAGGGAAATTTACATTACTTTCACAGACAATTGAAATTAAAATATTAGAGAAGCGAACAGTCCATAAGATGGCTCACTTTACAGATTCTTAAGTCTGTGCTCAAGTCTTAGGACAGGTGATACAATTTTCTTCCTTCTTGAGAAGTTCTTTATAGTTAGTTAGTATTTATTTAAGATAACTATTTTTACTGTTTGGAATTGAGAGTGAGGGCCTTGCACATGCTCATTGAATGCCATCATCAGTCCAAAACTTATATTTTTTAAAGATATTTTAGCCTCAATTTAAATTGAGATACAAAGCTTAGAAAATTCACTGAATCTCAAAGATTTTTGTAAGTTTATGCTCTATCAGAGGGCATACACATCATTTCATTAATAAAATTACTCTAAGATAGAACATGAAAAATCACTTCCAGCCTCACAAAAGCCCTGCCTTTAATAGAGAAAAACCAAATCTGTATGTAATGCTAATGAACTTATACCCAAACTACAGTGTGTTCAACTATACATGTAGCTATGGTAATCAACATTCCCAAGAATGAAAAATTGAAGTAAACATTTCAGTAACACCAGTATGGAGTTTATTTGAGTCACTAAAAGTATGTTGGAAATTGTCAAAATTTTCTAGAAAAGNGCGTTCTTTATTTTTGCTTATGAAGTCAGATGTTGACCACCCACCCTTTGTTACCACTTAATCCAGAACAGGCCTTCATCTAAAGTGGTGCCCACACTTCTTAATAATTTACTAAAGATCGTGTAATTATTGTCTTAATGTTTTTATTTTTTTACCCCTAATGACAAGTAGATAGTGAACAATGACTTTTGTCATGGTAACATAATTTGGATCCTTCTTAGCAAGCAGCTGAATATACTGGTTATTTATTGTGAGCAAAAGGAAACAAAGAAGAGTAATGAAAAAAAGGAAAAGAAAAAGACTTGCTATTAACGTGACAAAATAAATTTCAACATTATGTTTAAATAATAAAACATAGGAGCAAATGTGTCCTTTCGGACAATTTTAATAGAAGTGAACTTCAGATGGTTTATTGTCTTAACTGTGGTCATCTTCTTATCTCTACTAGACATCTCATACATGATATTTAGTACAGTTTAAATAATGCTATTTTATGCAATATTTTCCATTGTCTTATCTCTCTTTTTCCTTCCCTCCTTCTCTCTCTC